>JAQIHA010000715.1:0-13384 GCA_028751875.1 Rapana venosa
CCCCTAAAACCAAATTTTTAGTAAAAAAAAAAAATTTAATTAATTAATTCTTTTTGTTTTTTTGTTTTGCTACGGTTAAAGCGTAATCTACCACATAATTCTTACCCCTTAAATAGGACCAGCGACCTTTAAAGCACGCTGGCCAAGCAGATACCCCTTTTTTATGTATTCCTTTTTTATGAGTCAATGTCCACGGGTTTACTTTGTGTTGTTGTTCGGAGGTCGAACTTTTGACGCTTGTAGCAAAGTCATCCAAGACGCTTAAACCCTCTTCTGATTTTTGGAACTTTTTAATTTTTGCAAATAAGACCCTAAATGACTTAGCTTGCAATGTAAAGGGAAAACAACAGCATCATTTTTTTTCTATTTTACGCACAACCTTCTTCGAAAAGACTGATGTACAAAGAACGCTCCTCGTTATTGAAACAGACCCCAATGCTATTGATGCAGGGGCTGCGTCCATACCAAAAGCGGGCGTCAAGTCATAAATTTTTACCCCGGTTTCAGACAGAGAAATTTGGGAAGAGACGAAAAAAAGGGGTTGCCAATTCAGCAGAAATTACAACTCGAGCTTTTCAACACAAGACATCAGTTTTCCCACCAAATGGGAAAAGTTCGTCGGAAGAAACAGACCCGTCTTTTGTGCGTCTTGTGAAAAAAAAACAAAAACTCAGATTTTCAAAGAAAAATTTTTTAAAGACAGGGGAAATCCGACATTTTCATCAGTGAAACCTCACCAAACCAATCCCCAAAAACTTTTAGAAATAAAACGCACCCCGTCATGTCTGCGGGGTCCTTTTGGGGGAAACCTTTCTTCTTGGGGGACCTCAAGTAATTACCATTAAAATTTCAAAAGGGAAAAAATTCAGAATCGATGGAATCTCCTACTGGCTGTTCCAAGCCAAGAAGCCCCTCTGCCAGCAGAGAGGGGCACAGCAGACGGGCAGGCAGATGGGGGAAACACCCAAACGAGGGGTTTTACAAGGAAGGGGGGCCAGACATCCAAACCTTCCCCCCCCCCATCACGCGTGGGGGGCCGGGGCGATCGACGGGGGGGTACCGGGGTCAGGGCAGGCAGCCTGTCTACAGTCAGAGGGCCGGGCCAAAACAGCAGTGGACAGCAGCCCAGCACAGGGGGGACAGCAGCCACAACAGCATGGGCAGCCCCCAAAACAGCAGTGGGACAGCCCAGCAACACAGTGGACAGCAGCCAGAAACCCAGCAGTGGACAGCAGCCAGCAGCACAGTGGGACACCCACAACCAGGGGGACAGCAGCCCCACAGCAGTGGGGACAGCAGCCAGCAACACAGGACAGCACCACAACACGGGGACAGCCCACAACAGCATGGGACAGAAACCCACACAGGGGGAAAAGCAGCCACAACCAGGGGGACAGCAGCCCAACAAGGGGGACAGCACCAAAAACAGCAGGGGGACAGCACCCCACAACAGCAGGGGGGACAGCACCACAACAGCTGGGACAGCGCCAGCAAATCAACGCCGAAAAAAAGGACAAGAAAGCGTGGGGGTGACTGGAACAGACACCCCAGCTCCGCAACCTCCAGAGCGAGGGATTCCCTCCCCTCCCCTCCGCGCTACCAGTCCCCAGACCTGTCCTCTAGACGGAGACGAAGCGTGCACCCCCAAACTGAAGGGGGGCCCATGGGGGTTTTTAAGCAACCTCTCACCCCGATCTGTGTAGGAAGCAATAAAAAGAAAAAGAAGATGTCAAAAGAAGTGGTGGATAAAGAGACTAAAATCAAGATGTTAAATTTCCCCCACACCTTCTCCGCTCGCTAAGATCGACTTACGTGCCTTTTGTGTGTGTGTGTGGTGTGGGTGTGCGCGTGCGTGCGGGGGGGCAGGCTTCGTGCGTGCGTTTTTTGTTGGTGTATCGTGCGTGTGTGTTTGGTGTGTTGTTTGTTGGGGTGTTTTTTTGTTGTGTTTTTTTGTGTGGTCGTGGTGGTGGTGCGTGTGTGTGTGGGTGTTGGGGCGGGGGGGGGCGCGCACGCGCGCATTTGCGGGGTGTGTTTTGGTTTTGGTGTGTGCCGTTGGGGGGGGGGTTGGGGCGTTGCTGATCTGTGGTTGTGTGGTGTGGTGTGTGGATTGTGTCGCCTGCGGAATTGTTGGCCAGTCCCCCGCAAATGTTGACTTGATCGCCGTATGGAGCTTTTTCTCTTTTCCAAATCTTTGCATTCAGTTTTTTTTTTTGACTACAATAACAACATGTGCGGAAGGGGGGGGGGGGGGGGGAGGGGGCGCGTTTTGGGGTGCTTGGGTCGGGGTCGGTGTCGGGGGTTTGGGGGTTTTGTTTTTTTTTTTGTTTAAGTGTGTGTGTGTGTTTGTGTGTGTGCTGCCGCTTTGTGCCCCGGGGGGGCGACGTTGGTGCGACCCCTGCCCGGGGTTTTTTTCGGGGGGGCCCTGGGTGTCTGTGGCGGGGATTGGGGGGCAGGTTGGGCATGCATTGGAGGGGTCTTTTCCCTTCCGGGGTGGGGGGGGGCGGGGGGGGTGTTGTGGGGGTGCCTCGCGGGTGTCTTTTTTTTTTTTTTTGTGTCGTCCCCGGTCGGGTGGGGCGCCTTGGTGGGGGTCCGTTGCGGGGCGGGGAGCCTGCCCGGCGGGTGGGACGCCGGAGGGGGTGATCAGGTGGGGACGCCCCGTCTGCCGGGGATTTTTTCCAGAGACGTGCCCATAGTGGGGCTGAGGAGGGGTGCCTTTTGTGACCCCGAGTGTTGGGCGTGTGCAATTTGGTGATTTGTGTGCTAGATAGAGGTTAAAAAGCCACTACGGCAAGCGGCGAGCGAGAGAGAGAGAAGAGTTGATGTGTTCTTTGCGCAGATGGGTGGAACTATTTTAAAATAATTATTAAATTGGCAAGATTTAGTTTGCGCATTTATAAACTTGCTCATATCTTTCCCAACCAAACCCCACCCCGTTGTACTTATTTTAAGGGGGAAACACGTTTTTCCACTATAAAATTTTTTAAAAGGTGGGTAAGAGAGGGAGTGAGAGAAGGGAGGGAGGGGGAAAGAGAAGAGGGGAGGGACCCTTAAAGGGAGATAAGGGGACATATATTATTAAAATGCACCCCATTGAGGCTTATATCGGGTATGGGAGAATGAAGTTTTCTTTTCGCCGGGGGACGATGGGGGAATTTCGCTTCCTTCTTCCTCCCCTGGTCGATCTCCCTTTACAATTTTGGGTTAGTATGTACATTTTACGGGGGATGTGTTACATCACATATCAATATTTATTGCAGTGGTGGTGGTTTTTTTATTTTGTGGTGGTGGTAGGTAACATATTTTTAGTGGTGTGTTGCGGGTTTTAGTGTAAGATGTAACTAGTAGTAGTAGATATATAGTAGTAGTATATATAGTATAGTATAGAGTAGATATAGCAGCACCACACGAAGTAGTAGTAGTAGTGTAGAGTAGTAAGTAGTAAGTATTTTAGTAGTAGTAGTATATAGTAGTAGTAGTAGTATAGTAGTTAGTAGAGTAGTATAAGCGGGAGCAGAACAGGGCAGCATAGTAATATTTGTAGTATAGTAGTAGTAGTAGTATACACACAGCAGCAGCAGCAAAGTAGTATAGTAGTAGAAGTATAGTATAGTAGTAGTAGCAGCAGCAAGCAGCACAGAAGTAGAGTAGTAGTAGTAGTATATAATAGTAGTAGTATATGGGTAGTGGTAGTATAGTATAATGTAGTAGTATATATGGGATAGAAATAGTATGGTAAATGGGGTATAGAGTAGTGGGAGTGGAGTATAGTGATATGGTAGTATATGGTATAGTGGGGATTATTAGTGGTAGTTGGGAGTATATGTAAAAGTAGTAGTAGTATAGTGGTAGTATAGTGGAGTAGTGGGGATATATAGTATGTAGTGGGATATAGTGAGTAGGGTGATAGTTATAGTGTATGGTATAGTAGTATAATATAGTAGTATAGTAGTGGTAGGTGGGGATATGGAGTAGTGGTAAGTATATAGTGGTAGGGTAGTATAGGGGTTTTGTGGTATAGAGGGTTATGGTGATAGTATAGTATGTAGTGGATATATATAAAGTAGTGTTAGTATGGTATAGTAGTAGAGTGGTGTATGTGTAGTATATATGAGTGGTAGTAGTAGGGAGTATGGTATATATAGTATGGTTTGGGAGTAATAAATAAATGGGAGTATATAATGTAGAGTATATATAGTGGATAGTGGGAGTAGTGGGAGATGGTAAGTAAATATGTGGTAGTGGTATATAGTAGTAATAAGTATTTATGGAGTATATATATTGGGGGTAGGTATAGAGTAGAGTGGATGGGATAGTAGTGGGATAGTGGTGAAGGTATATGGGATGGTAGTAGTGGAGTATGGGGTTTGTAGTATATGGTATGGGAGTAAGTAAATAGAGTATAATAGGTATTAGTGTATGGTAGTAGTGGATAGTAGTATAAAGTGGTTAGGTTTTAGTTTTATATATAAGTGGGAGTAGTATAGTAATAGTATATATAGTATGGTAAATTGTGGGTATAAGTAGTTTTTATAGAAAAGCACAGAAGTAGATGGTAAAGTAGTATATAGCACCCGCAGCAGCAACCAGCGGTAGTATATAATAACATAGTGTAGTAGTGGTGATAGTTAGTAGTAGTAATGCTAGTAGTATAAAGGGGGGAGTATAGATAATAGTAGTAGTATAGTGGGATATATGGTATATAGTATATATTAGTAAAATAGTAATAGTATAGATAGTAGTGGTAATAGTGGGGGGTGGGATGTAGTGGTAGATATAAGTAGTAGTAGTGGTAGTTTAGTAAAGTAGAGTATATATGGTAGTAAGGGGATGGTATATAGTGGGATATATAGTAGTATATAGTATGTAGAGATGGATGGGATAGTATGGGGATAGATATAGTATAGTAGTTATGGGATGGTAGTGGGAGTAGTATTTGTAGAGTGTAGTGTAGGGGTTAAAGTAGGTAGTATATGGGAGATAGGGTATAGTAGTGGTAGTAGTATAATAGTGGTAGTATACTAGTATAAGTAGTGGTATAGCAGCAGCGGGGATAAACACGGCAGTAGTTTTTGTAGTATAGTATATAGTAGTAGTAGTAGTAGTAAGTATAGTATAGTAATAGTTAGTATGGGTGGTTGGGGGGGGTTTGGGGGTGGGGGTGGGGATTTGTATAGTAGTAAGAAGCAAGAGCGCAAATATTTGTGGTAATAAAAAGGGAGTACCCAGCCGCAGCAGCAACGACAGCGGGAGTATAGTAAAACATAGGGGAGTAGTGGGGGATAGTATAGATGGTATATAGTATAGTAGTAGTAATAGTATAAATAGTAGTAGTGGGGGGTATAGTAGTAGTAGTAGAGTAGTATATATTAGTAGTTAGTAGTATATATAGTAATAAGTAGATAGAGTAGATTGTATGTAACATGTTCACATAAAAAAAGAAAGGGCCCATGTTTGGTGTAAAATAGACACGACCATTGCTAATGAAAGGTGTTCAAGTGTGTTTTTTCCCCTTTCTCTATCACTTTTAACTTTTTGAAAATATTTTTTTGTCAAAACGTTTTTTTTTTAAGGCTTTTTCTTGTACCATAGTTGTCATGTATTGATGCTTATAGATACAATCAAAGTATTTTTTTTAAAGACCATAGTGGAAGAGTCATTGCTTTCTGTGTTTCCACTATTTTCAAATGTAATAACTATATATGGATAGTATTTCTGTTGTAATCTTTGAACTCTCCCAAGGATTATGTGATGCTAACAAGAGACGTGAATGTATTCCAATACCTGAAGCAAAAGTCCCATTCAGTTTTGTTTTACAAGTTACCCATTTTGATAGAAATAAGAATCTTTTGTTACAGCAGAGTAGGGCTTAAAAGTGGTGTTTCATCTAATAGAATCAAACTCCAGAGGTGTGGCAATACTGAACAATAATACATTTGATTTAAGAGTAAAAGAGGTAAAGAGAGACCAGAATGGAACTTTTGTAATAGATTTAATTAGATTTATGGAACAGGATCTCTTCTTGTTAATATATATGGACCAAACAGAGACACGCCTGAATTTTATTCACACTTAAAAAGATGTAGTTTAAACGCTTTAAAACACGTATATTATCTGTGTTGGTGATTGGGAACCTTGTCTTATATCCCTCCCATGAAATTAAGAACATTTAAACATATCAACACCCTAAAGCTCGAGAAAGTGTGCTAAATATGATGGAGAATACAGTTATCAGATCATAAGGAGGGAGAATACAACCCCAATTGTAAAAGATTCACAAGAAAAACCAGTCCTTTAAAAACAAAGCCGATAGATTTTCCTTCTCCTGATACCTTATCCTTTGCTGTGGAAATGAGCCTGATATCCAATATGGATATCGATCAATCATCAAGATTAGTTAAGTTTAATATTTTTTGGTAAACAAAAGAAAATCAGTACGTACTGGAAATTTAACAACTTCTCCTCAGGATAGCCTGTAAACAAAAGAAATTAACGAAACTATTACAATGTTATTGAAGAGCATGCTGCGAAGCACTATGAGAAAGAAACTCTAGAGAATTATCTGAAACTAATCTAAAGTTAACAGTTCCTGAAAATTGTTTTTTAGATTTTCTGCTGATGATGATTAGGACAAGACAATAGCATATGCAACACAGAAAAGAAAGAGAGAGAGCAAGAGGAATCAAAACTAGAAAATCAAATCAAAGAGTAAGAGAAAAAAGTAAACAAAACAAAGTTGACATTCAGCAAATAAAATGATTTTCAGTAGTGAACTGACTAAACAGCCAATAGAGATGTAAAATGAAAGGTGTTCATCTTATATCAAGAAGCTAGATGGGTAAAGAGGGAGAAAAGATCACAAGTATTTTGTATTTTAGAAAAAAGAAATTATTTAAGTAAATATATGCCAAAGTTAGTTTCAAATGACAAGGAGCTATATGAATCTGAGAATTCTTTGGAAGTTAAAGAATTTATGAAAACCTATATAAAGAACGAAAAGTAAAAGAATATGAGATCAAGATTAGTCTCAGAAGTTCTAAAGCATCACGCGAAGAAAAACAATTGGCTTGAAGGTGAAATAACATTGGAGGTGGCTGGATGCACTCTTAGAAATATGAAACATTCAAAAAGCCCAGGCCTCTGAAGGATTTTACCTCAGAAAGTCATCAATTTTTTTTGGAAACAACCTGGTTCTTTTGTATCAGAGCTTTAAATCTATCCTTTAGAGATGGGAATTAACAAACACACAAAAAAGAAGGACTAGTTACATGTATCCCTAAAACATGACAAACCAAAAGAATTTATTAAAAATTGAGCCAATATCTTTACTTAATGTTATAATAAAATAAGGCTCATCCTGTATAGCTAATTGAATAAAAACAGTTCTTCCCCCAAACTCATCAAACATAGATCAGACAGGATATTGCCTAACAGATACCAAAGGAGATAATATAAGATTGTTTGTATATCTGATTAATTACCTAAAAATGAAAAACCATCCAGGTATGTTTCATTGTTCCATTGATTTTGAAAAGGCTTTTGATCATTAAGTTAGCAGATCTTTCAAGGTATTTAAAGCATTTGATTCGAAAAGATATACTTCGTTGATTCAACCTTCTACAGAAATATTAAGTCTACCTTATCGTTAAATGACAGAGCCTCCCTCCCTGTTTAATAATCTACAGAGGGTTGCAGACAGGGTGACCTACATCTCCATATTTATTCAATTCTCATCAGCAGAAATTCCTAGCAATTAAGATAAAGAAAAACCGAAACCTCAAAGGTATTTATAATAATGGACACAGAATACAAGTTGTCCAGTTCGCTGATGACACACAGCTAATAAATAAAGGTGACAGCATATCATTTGAACAGTCCATGAAAGCTTTAGATTTATTGAAAAGTGACTGACTGTTTGAAATATAGAGAAAACTAAAGTAATAAGGCTTGTGAGCAAAACATTTTCCTGATGTCAGGTAATATGACTGCATTTAAGGTTAGACTGGAACCCAAAACAGTTATAAGATACTCGGATATTGTTTTAAACACTCAGACTTGTCACAATGTGAAAAACTAAACTATGATATCAAAATTACGAAATAAGATCTCTATTCAACAACTGGATAAAAGGTGCATATTAACACCTATTGGTAGAGTGGCAGTGCTACAAAAAATCTTGTAATTTCTTTCCAAACTGATATGTCTCTGGATACTTTTACCTAATCCACCAAAAATTATATAATATACTTTCAGAAGCATGTTATTAAGTTGTGTGAAAATAAGCAAGATAGAATCTCGAGAAAAACCACCATCCAAACATATAAAGCATGAGGATTGGGAATTCCATCTCTAAAAAACAGTAATATAAAAGGGGGTTAAAACTTATATGGAATAAGAAACTTAAACTCAGGATTCATAAGTGGAAGTTCTATCATTGAAGAGATTTGCCCTGTAGTCCAAAGAGCTGACAAATATAAGCTACTGAAATACCAATTAGGAAAGAAGTACAAATGCCTTCTGGATTGATACAATTCATGCATAAACAAAATGTTTAGCAGGAAAGTCAACTTGTTGATCCTGAAAATCTTTTGACAGTAACTCAATTTTACAACGAGAATGTTTAAAGTTGGGTGGAAACTTCTTTTCAAGTGAAAGAATGGATAGACAAACGAAATATATCGCAATTGCAGATCTAGTTGACGAAATGGGAATTTTTTTTGACATATGAACAATTTAAGAAGAAATAAAATATCAAGAAAATTTTATTACATATTAGGCAGTGTTTCAAGCGATTAAAAAGTATACAGACAAAATAAAGGACATCAATATAAAGATAATAGACAAATAACTTCAAAAGGCTTTGGGGTTTTTATTCTGACAAATAAAAGGAACACGCCCTAATTATGACATTACAGGTTGCAGATAACAAACAGCCAAAGTGTTGCAATAAATGAACAATACCAATCCCAGGTGATCTCAACTGGATAACTATTTTTTGACAAAGTACATAAAAATAAAAGAAATTAAAATGAAGTGGTTCCAGATAAGACTGATCCCACACAAATTCTAGCAACAAATAATATCTTTGAAAAAATTGAAAATGTTGAAAAACAACAAATGCACATTTCTGTAAATTTTGAGAAAGAACTGTTGATCATCTATTCTATGCTTGCAGCAAAAACTTCTCAATTTTGGAATGAACTACAAAGCTTTCTTCAGGAAAATTGTACCAATACACATGATCTAGTGCTGTCAAAGAACAGATTTTATGTTTGGATTTGATTCTCCGATCAAGAGTGATGAAAAAACTAGATGAAATAATAATCAATGCAAATATATTTTTATTTACAGATCTAGAGTACAAAAAACGAACTCTATTTGGGGTTTTTTTAGAAGAATATCTGAAAAACTATATCCAACTAAAGAGTGGTATTGCTAAAACAAAACATGACTTATAGTTTTTTTGCAGGTAAATGGCAATATTACAAGCAACTAATTGATGATGACAAGATACATTCTGAAGAAACTGTTTTGGATAGCATTTATTTGTTGATATACTCAAAAATGCGATCTGTGTACTAAACCATTTCCATGTTCTTTTTTCTGTACAGTTTGTTAGGTTGTATTTAACTTATTTGAAATGTCGTATTCATAATTTGAATATATTGCAAACTCTTATATATACTTGCTTATAACATATATGTACATTTGTTCTATGTTATGCAAACAAATTATCTAAAAATCATTTGTAAAAACAACAACTCATCTTTAAAAAAAAATGTAAAAAAGAAGAAAATCTCGATCACCAAAAGTAAATTTAGAAACAGTTTGTGGGTAACAATTATGCGAATCTTTGAGTCCCATGGATTTGACCAATGTCACTTTAACATTTTACAGTGGATCGCAACAAGTGTCTTCACATAATTATTGCAGTGTATTGTATTGATCATGACAAGTGCCAATTTTTTACATAATTATTGCAGTGTATTGTATTGATCATGACAAGTGTTACTTTTTGCATAATTATTGTATTGATCATGACAAGTGTCATTTTTCACATAATTATTGCGATGTATTGTATTGATCATGACAAGTGTCATTTTTCACATAATTATTGCGATGTATTGTATTGATTAAAATTTATTATAAAAAAAAAGAAAGAAATAACTGCTTTAACAAGTATACTTGTTTTAAGCGGCCTTGCTTATCTTTATTTTAGAAAGAAGAAAACCAACAACTAAAACCAGTAACGCCCACAAATGTTCAGCCATAAATCCCACAACTTTACCTGCTGTTGATAATAGCCAGCTAACAACAGAACCAATTATACCAGGAAGAGCATTGCCAACTTTGTAGGCTAATTTTTTTAATAGGTCAGCTAAGTGGCCGAGTTGTTTCCTAACCCAGCCTGTGCCTGTGGGTGCGGAAGGTGGTGGTGGTGGTGGTGGCGGAAGTGTGCTTCCTGTCAGCGCATACACAAGTGTGCTAATAGCGAAACCCAATGCTGTAATTATACTGACAAGTGTTATGCCTTGCTCGCGAAACAGTGTACGGATTCTTTCCGCTAGTGTACTGTTTTCATAAAGAATGCGGTGGATTGTTTCTTTTATTCTGCTAACCTGAGAATGTAGTTGTTGTCTGTTATTGTTTAAGACCTCTAATCTTGCTTGGCGTTCATCTTGCAGATTTTTTAGATGCTGTGTGATTCTTTCTTTTACTTCCTGGTCAAGATTTGCATCGTCTGCTTCTGCTAGCTTTTTCTTTTCTAGTTCTATGCGAGAGTCTACATCACCTAGCTTTGCTAAATTATTTATCAGTTTGCCTCTAATACTCTGTAGTGCTTGATTGAGCCCCATTATTTCTCGCATGGGTAGGGGTTGATCATTTATTGTTTTCAGTGCAGTGTCTTCGTCTACTTGTGTGAAGCTAGTTTCCAACTCTAGAATAGTTTCAGTTGTTGTGTTTGCCGACTGTGCTAGGTCTTCAAGGTGGTAGACTTTCAATGTTTGTTGGTAGGTTTTGTTCAGCATTTTGTAGTTGTGTAACAGCTTGTGTAGGCAGTCTGTTAGTAGTTAGTGCATCACTAATACCAAGTTTTCTCTGCATAGCAACACTTAGTCTCTGCTTGAGTGTATTGTTTGCTAAAAACTGATGGGGGTTATTTTTCTTTGTTAATAAAACCTTTTGTCCTGTTTCAGTTATAGCATATAGATTGTCTTTGTTGTCCATATCATAGTCAGTATGGTCTAGTACTTCTGGCATTGGTTGTCCCAAGCTTGTGTGAAAATCTTTAACCCTGCTTTCTAATAATTCTCTTTTGACTGAATGCAAGGGTGCTACAGAGGCTGCCGCTTCACCTATATCATCAGCTGGCGTAAACACATCATCCATATCTATATCATAGTCTTCCATTATTCTATTATCGTTTTTTATTTTCCTACTTATAGAAAAAAGATGGCGCAACAAACATTTGGAGCAATCCTTGATCCATACAGATGTTTAAAAGATCCCTTAGGTATTAAAGGAAACAGACAGACAATTGTTATTACAAACAACCTGTCCACTATTGATAAAAATCAGATTCTGACTGTTAGGTTTCCTAATTTAGGAAAAGATGATGTCATTGTTCCAGGCACAACTAGGCTTGCTTTTCAGATTGAACTAGAGTCTGAAGATGATCCAAACAGAAGTGTGGGTGCAAACTTAGGTAGGGCTAATATAAAAAAGATTAGTGTCAAGCTAGAAGGCAGAGAGGTACTGTCATTGAACAATTCTGACATATTTTTGATCTATACTGATTTATGGATGACAAAAGAAAAAAAAGATGATCTTATTTATCAGGGCATACAGAATGATGAGGGAATAAAACACAGAGTAGGTTCTGCTGATAAGGGAAACAGGAAAAAAGATGCTGCCATAGCAAAAGCCTATGGTAACAGGTTTTGTATTCCTCTTGACTTTGAACTGCTCAGCTCTCACATGCCTTACTATCAGCGTGCACTCAGAGACAGACTGTCCTATGAGCTGACCTTTAACGACAGTGCTCGTGTTATTACATCCAGTGACGCTGACGCAAAGTACAAAATAACTGGTATATCTTTAGAGTATGATGTTGTTAATCACTCAGAGCTTGCACGCTTGATTGCACAGAAATATCAGTCAAGGATTGCTATCTATTATGAAAAAGTGCTTAACCATAGTAAATTATTGAAGAGTAAAGCAGATACTGTGTGGAACATAAATCTGAACACTCCAGCAAGATCATTAAAAGGAATATTAATGCTGTTTGAAGAACCGGCCACCCCCTTTCCCAGATTAAGTGAGAGGTTTATTAATCCCGGTATTAAACATTTATCATGTACTATAGAGGGGCAACCAAATCAAGTCTATGCATCAGGCTATTTACAATATCAACACTTTGATGAGGTAAGAAAATACTTTGGTTCTGGTGAACACAATGATACCACTACTGGTGTTACAAGCAAAACTTTACATCTACATGATGTTAGGCTTCATGAATACCTAACATCTAAATATGCATTGTGGGTTGACTTAAGATCAACAGATGATGATAAGCTGCATGGTTCAGGAAGACGCATTGAAAACGTCTCAGAAGGAATAACTATACAAATAGAGAAAGAGCAAGAAAATGATGGGCCCATAAAAATATATCTATTTGTAGTGATGGATGCACAGCTCAACATAGAAGGAAACAGACTAAAAGAAGTTGTTTACTAATGGACCAGATAAGTTTTCTACCAAAAAAAGCACACTGCTCTCTAATATGTGGGCAGACTGGCTGTGGCAAGTCTGTATTTGTTTTAGATTTATTACAAACAGTGTACAAAAATCATTTCGAGTTCATTGTTATATTCTGTCCAACACTGCACAACAATAAAACATACAGAGAGAGAAAATTTATTTGGACAAATGAGAATATAATTATTGTTAATCCCTCTGACAGGCTAAGCAAGTGTTTAGAATACTATTACAGGCTCTTTGAAAATAGGCAGACCCTTTTATTAATAGACGACTGCTCAGCAGAGCGTGACATTGTTAAGAAAAGGAATAGTTTGTCTAAGCTTGCTTTCAGTGGGAGACATGCACAGATATCTGGTTGGTTGCTGACACAAAAATATAATAGCATATTAAAAGATTACCGTGAACAAATCAAAGTCGTAATTTTTCACATGAAAGACAGAGATGGTTTAATAATTGCCTTCGGGAGAATGATGTTATTACAGACAGACAAGAAGAGAAAGAATAAAACTAAAACTGATGACTCAAAGCATAGTAACTAATACTCAAAAAAAACCAGCCGACTAAATTACTGTGAGTGTAAAACCCAAAAGCTTATTTTTTTAAAAAACCACAAAACATCCCCGAC
>JAQIHA010000716.1:0-13382 GCA_028751875.1 Rapana venosa
AACAAATTTTAAAGACAAGCGGGTCATTCAGGATTGTTTCGTGCTTTTCTGTTGTCAAAATAAAAATTTAAAAAAAAAACCCATAGTTTTTCCCCCCACTCCAGCTTACTATCATCCTCAGAAAAATACTTTGGGAGAGCAGCAAACTATAAAATAAAAACAACCCACACACATACAAAAACACCCCCAACACCCCCCAAACCAATTAAACAGTTTTACAAGTTCACAGTTATACTGCAACCTGAAAGGTTTTTCACTCCATTTTTTTTCTTTCTTTTCCCCCCATTCCTCAGCTAGAGGTTCAAGGTTCACCAATAGTGAGATTTTGCGTATGTAACCATTGTACCCACCATTAAGGTTGCTGCATTCTGACTTTGGAGAGGTGTCTAAACATGACACTGTGTGCATGTGTTTAAAAAAAAAAAATTATCTGTTCCTACAGCATGAAATGGCCTACTCTTCCCAAATGTGGAACAGGTTTTTAATAAGTGCAAAAGATGTTCTGTGCGTATTTGCACTCAGGGCCTTGGTTTATAGTCTCATATGAAGGACTTTTGGGACAGCATAGTCAGTAATGATGTAAAATCCAGGGGAAAATCCTCTTGCATGGGTGCCTCTGTGGTGGCACAACCTCAGGCTATCGGATAACAAGCGCAACACTCTATCCAGCAGGCTATCCCACCCTCCCCTGTTTTTTCATGCAAGTTGTGCACTGATAAAGGCAATAGCAGGCATTTGCACACCCATCTGCATTCTTCTACACACACATGCACACACACTCACACGCACTTATGTGTGCACACACACACACACACAACACACACACATAGACAGATCCAGACACATGTATGCATGTGCACACGTGTACACATATGTACATATATACACACACATGATGCATCAGTTCAGACCACAAGCATGTTAACAAAACTCCTGGTAAAGAAAACTACCCATACTTCATGGTGCTGTCATTTTATCACTCCCTCTACCCAACAAACACATATTCACACACCTGCGTAACTCCAAAAGCTGTAAAATAAGCCACAAACTTTGCAACAAACTATCACCAGCAGCCCAAATCCATCTGTTCTCATCATGCTGCCAAATGCACAATGACAGTCAAATGTCTGTCTGTCTGTACCCGAAACTTTTTCCCCATCCATTAGATCATGAGGAGTGGTCTGGGTGCTAGTCTTTCGGATGAGACGATAAACCGAGGTCCAGTGTGTTGCACATAATTATTTAGCGCACGTAAAAGAACCCACGGCAACAAGAGAGTTGTCCCTGGCAAAATTCTGTAGAAAAAAGCCACTCTGATGGGGCAACAAATACTGTTGCGGACAGGAAAAAAAGAAAGAAAAAAGGGTGGTGATGCTCTTGTGGTGACGTGCTCTCCCCGGGGAGAGCAGCCCGAATTTCACGCAGAGAAATCTGCCATGACTTAAAAGTGGTATAAATAAATCCATACATTGAGATATCAACAAAACTAACAACCCCACCCCCCTTCACAATACGAAGAACCTCCTGACCCTAAAAACTGAACTGAAAACAGTAGTCTCCTAAAGGAGTGATGGTCTCTTTCATTCACACAAAAATAAATATCAAGACTTTCTGTCTTCAGCAGCTGCCAATTCCCAGCTGAGAGAAAAGCCACTGTGGAAACAGTTTTGGTAGCAAGCAAAAGAGACCACAGTGACTTCTACAGGTGTTTTCTTCATAAGGAAAATAAACACCAAGTTGTACACTTTCTCCTACACCCACCCAGCAATGAAGGCAAAGTAGTTCATGTAGTCAGTGCGGCGACCACAGGCAGACACTTCTGGTAGGGATGCCTCCGTCACCTCTGCATGACATGGAAGCAGACACAGGCATTAGCCTCTTAAACAAGCAAAGTAGACTGAGTAGAGTAATGCGTTTGCTGTGTAAGTACATGCTACAAGTCATCTATGCGGAAAGCTACAATACATGTCTGATTTCTCCAGCTCCATAACTCAATTACCCTTGTCACTACAGAAAGACAGACAAAGCAGTTGAAATCTGAATAAATTTTTTTACAGGTAACTTGTTTAGAATGTTTGTTTCCACAGAAGTTGCAAAACTGTTTCCTCCCTCTCTATCCATATCACTTGACAAAGCACACAGAGACTAAAAGGCACATAGATCATCATCATCATCATCAGACCCGTGACCTTGGCGGTCGTGGGGGAGACATGAAAGACGATGTCGTGGTAAGCCTCCTCCATCCATCTCGGTCCTCGGCTCTGCGCAGTAGTGCCGAGTCATTCATCCTGGTCCATTCTCTGATGTTGTCCATCCATGACTTGTTCTGTCTTCCCCTCCTTCTGCCACCTTCGAGTGTTCCCTGCATACTGTTTTGGGCAGAGTGTTGTGGCGGTGACCTGGCCGAACCATGTCAGCTTTTTCTTCTTGACGATGGTGAAAGGGGGTTCCTGTGGACCGCCAGCCGGTTATTTGACTCTTGACAAATTCGTGGTCTTTCGTTCTCTCCAGGATATGCCCAGTAGTTTTCTATGGCATTTGTTTCAAATACTGGATTTACTTTGCTGTTTTAGCAGTCAATGTCCAGGTTTCACTTCCGTACAGCAGGATCGACTGAATTAGGGCTTTGTAGAGTTTTAGTTTGATTGGGAAACTGATCTCTTTACTTTTCCATATGGTGGTGAGTTTTGTCATGGAAGATGTTGCCATGGCTATTCTGACTTTGATTCCACAGAAGTTGCAAATTTACATGAACGGCCAACAACTGGAGGAGGTAGACGCTTTTAAATACCTCGGCGCTACACTCACAAAGGACGGGCGATCGACGACAGAAATCAAAGTCAGAATAGCCATGGCACATAGATACACAGACACAAAAAACAACCACACCCACATGTAAGTAAACCTAGTCCCATACTTTAACATCACTACCACATCACAACATTACACATCATCTGACTTATTTCAAAACTTTATCGATTGTCTGAAATAAACACATGACCATTACAAAATGGAATTGTCTGAAATAAACACATGACCATTACAAAATGGAACCTTTATGAAGGAGAATGGATTTACAATATTATAACTGTAAGTCCTCTGGTAAAGCAAATGTAATCCTAAGAGTCCATAGGTCACTGGATCAAGTCTTGCCAGAGCTTAATAGGAATTCTTATGAGCTCCCAGGTCGAGTTATGAGCAGGCCCTCCAATGTCTTAGTCTACATCCTTATAGAAAAATCCATATCAACCAAGCAGGCAAGTATCATACATGCAAACTGACTAAACAAAACAAACCCCAACCCCCCAAATCCAATCAACTAAACACAAAGACATGAAAAAGGAATCAGAGTTGTTTTCCTACATACAAGTGTTTAAGATGCTGATAAATGTACAGGGGAAGGTGGGAGGAGGGAGGGAGGAGAGAGAGAGAGAGAGAGAGAGAGAGAGAGAGAGAGAGAAGAGAGAGAGAGAGAGAAGAGAGAGAGAGAGAGAAGAGAGAGAGAGATGACACTCAAGTACACACATACACTTCCAACTGACAAACCTTGCCATCAGATTTCCTTGTGACCACAATGGTAGTTTCTGTGGTACATATGGTCACAAACTGCAAACAGAAATGTGCTAACCTGTTGGTAACTTTTCTCAAAATTTGGTCCTTCCTTATCTGCTTTTCACACAAATCTCTGAATTGCCCTCCACAAACACACACACACGACCACACAGCACACCACACACACACTCACACACACACACACTAACACACACACACACATCCCGATTGACAGAATTTACAAAACCGCATATACACGTGGAACTGGATGCAAAAAATACACACAATGCTATAGCGAGGATATCATTTATTTTAATATTAAATAAATTAAAATAATAATATCCTCGATATAAAAAATGAAATAAATAAAAATTAAAATAAAACACACTCACCCAAATACACACCAAGATGCACCCTCCCTCATCCCGCCCCCCCCCCCCCCCCCTCCCACAACCACACATCCTACAAATATATTTCTTCTTACTTCCTCCAGTTTGTCAGGGTTGTGGACAATGGCCCCCACCGCTATCATGGATTCTGTCCACACGAACCATCCTGCACATTTCCTCATCTACTGAATGAGACACTGCAAACAACTTTCACAGAATCTGTTGTCACTGCATATTCCCTAATTACTGTACAACACAACATCATGAACACAACACTGTGAGAAAGGAATCAAATTGACAAAGAGAAAAATGCCAGCAAATAAATCAGTAAATTAAGCTGTTTTTGGTAAATATTATATCATGGGGATAGGCATTTACTACAGGGGAAAGCACTTTCTTCAGGGATTCAACGTTTAACTTTAGAGGATAGATTACATTCAACCATTCTTTCCTGAACCCCTAGTTCTGAAGTAATCCACTTCACAGAAAAAGCAGTTTCATAGTAAATGTCCTCTAAAGTTGATATTTTACCACCCGCTTTATTCCTTTACTTTGCTCTATGTAAGAGTATTTAGAAGTCAGAGTCAGAGGTGTCCTCTGCTACTTACTGGTAACCTGTAACCCAGTACTAACCTGTCACAGTGGGGAGATAACCCGACCCAAAAATCCCCAGCTAATGGGAAAAATATCAGCTTGGAGAGAATTGGGGCGCCGCCAAGCACATCCACGCCCACTGAAACCTACATGGACAACACTGCAAGGAAAGACATGCCGATCCGGTTGATGCCCGGAAATACCAACAACCGCGCCTTCCATTGGAGCGTTCCAGGTGGAGGTGGAGAAAATATGCGACTTGGGACGCAAACTACAGCTATCAAACTCCAGGACGTGAATTGACCATCATTGGTACATGGAACATCTGACCTTACACCATGTGGAAGCTCCAAGACGAACCCAACGAACTGTCGAAGATACTAATGGACATACTGGGACTGTAGGCCGAAGTCCCGTTGGGTCCTGATTCGGCGAAGCAATCTACTGACGGAAGGATCACAAACGATGGTATAGTGGCGGACGGACTCCAAACACCAACACGGAGTAGGATTTCTTGTAACAAGAAGAGGACTAATCAGTGTCATCAGCTGTAACCCCCAATTTCAAGCAGACTGATCTCCATTCGTGTCGCAGGCAAAACCACACCACATGACCATCAACAAGACTATCCCCAACAACATCAGACTAAGATGATGAAGCAATCGAGTGTTTCTTCCACTTCTACGAAGATTTGGAGAGCGCCATCAAATCAACTCCAAAGACGGATTCTCGTGATCCAGGGCGACTGGAATGCCAAGATCGATAAAAACTTTTTGGAAAACAAAATACTTTTACGGGTATAACCTTCGGGGATTAAATTTTTACTTTGGGGTTTTAAAATTTCCCCCTTTTTTAAACCCCTATTCATAAACTTCCAAAAAAGCTTTTAAGAAAAGTTCAAATTAAATTTTACCCTTTTGCCAAGAAAGGTTTGGTAAAAACGGGTTTCCCGCTTGGTCCCCCCCGACACCTCTGGGGGAAAACCCAACCCAAAAAACCCCCAGAAGGGGAAAAAGCATTTAGGGAAGGCCCCCAACAACCCCGCCCCAAAAATAAGGACAACAGCGGGGAAAAAATTTGCCGATGGTTTAGGCCCAAACCCAAAACCCCCCTAAAAAAAAAAAAGGCCCGGGGGGGAAAAATGGCGGGGGAAAAAAAGTTTAAACCCCAGCAAAAACCCAAAAATGGTAAAAAAATTTTGATTTAAAAAAGGGGAAAGCTCCAAAACCCACGAATTTCAAGCAAGGGGCATCGGGACGGGCCGAAGTCCTTGGGGGAGGGAAGAACACGGGGGAACAAAAATGAATGGGGCACACTAAAACCAAAGGGAAAAACGAACGAAGGGGATAACGGGAACGC
The DNA here is from genome assembly GCA_028751875.1 of Rapana venosa. Taxonomy (NCBI): domain Eukaryota; kingdom Metazoa; phylum Mollusca; class Gastropoda; order Neogastropoda; family Muricidae; genus Rapana; species Rapana venosa. Next base: position 5,895 of record JAQIHA010000716.1, read on the forward strand.
CCCCCAAAAAAGCGAGATGTTAAAAACCTTCAAAAAAAAACAAAAGAACAAAAAGCAAAGCCCAAAAAAAAAATAAAAAAAAAAGTTTTTAACAAAATTTAAAGGGATAAAAAAAAAAAAAATTTTTTAAGGGGGGATTAAATTTAAGAGGAATAGTTTTAAATCCAGGGAAGGGGGGTTTTGGGGAAAAAAGAAGAGGAAAAAGGAAATTGAAAAAAATTATGTAAATTATAAAAGAATAAAAGAAATTTTTAAAAGTAAAAAATAAAAAATTTAAAAAAAAGGAAAAAAATTTTAAAAGAAAAAAAAAAAAAAAAAAATTTTTGGGAAGATAAAGAATTAAAAGAAAAGATAAGTAAGCCCAAAATTAAAAAAATTTGGTAAAGGGAAAAAGGAAAAGGGGAAAAAGGGAAAAATTTTAAAGGGAAAAGGGGGGGGAATTTTGGATTGAATTTTAAAAAAAAAAATATACCCCCAAAAAGAAAATTAGGAAAAAAATTTAGTTTGGGAAAAGAAAAAAAGAAAAGGGGGGAAAGATTTGGAGTTAAAAAAAAAGAAAAAAAAAAAAAAAAAAAAAAGGGAAAAAAGAAAAAAAGAAAATAAAAAAGAAAAAGGGGAAATTAAATTTAAAAAAAATTAAGTTGAAAGGGAAAAAAAGGAGAAGAAAGGGGGTAAAAAAAAAAAAAAAAATAGAGAAAACCCCCAAAATTGGGGACAAAGATTCGTTTTAAAGAGGGCCCAAAGAAAAAGGCAAATTTTGAGAGATTTACAAAAAAGCGAACTGACCAAAAACTTCCGACAAACCCCCAAAAAAACCCAATTGAAAGAAAGGGGGGGGAAAGTAAAAAAACCCGGGGAAAAAAAACCCAGGATTGACAACCCCGGCGAGCTCATCAGAAGGGGCCCAAGATGATAAAGGATTAACAACACCCCCAAAAAGCTCGGGCCCCAAAGAGGCCTAACGGGCCCCCCCAAAACCCCCTTCCAAAGAAGGGAGCCCTAAAGAATCCAAAATTACAGAACAATCAGTCTGATAAGCCATCCAAGCAAATTTATCTACGCATTGCCTTAACAGCTGAAACCACAAGGAAAAAATCCTATCAAAGAACAGGCAGGATTCAGACCGGGCGAAGCACTGTCGAAAATTTTAACATCAGAACCATAAAGATCTCCAAAATCGCTACAGCTCACAACAACTTCATTGACTTCAAAAATCGGGTTTGGGAAGAAGCTCTGTGGGAACATGAGAGACTAAACTTAAGAGGGTATTCAATCATCCGGCGTTTCAGTCCCCCAAATCTTTGGGGGAAAAGGGGGGTTCTTCCATTCAGGGGTTGGGCCCCCACCCCCCCCCCCCCCCCCAAACCCCCCCCCAAACCCCAAAAAATTTGGGGAACATCTGCAATCCTTGGTTTAAAACCAAATCCATGGAGGAAGGACTCAATCTTTTACCAGACGAAATTTTTAAAGGGCCGATGAAAAAGAAAAGACCACCCCATGAAACACACCCCAATCCCACGGGGGGAGAACACAGAAAGAGCAATTAGTGAAAAATCCAAACCCCCAAGCCCCCCCCACAAAGAGGGGGAGAACAAGAGGTGGAAAACTTTTAAAACCCTTAGCATCTCCCCCGGGAGAACCCCAAAAAACAAATTTGGGCCCCCCTCCTACAAGCTGGCAAATGTGGGGAAAAAAAAACATGAAACCCCCCTAAGGCGATTTAAAGGATCCCCCAACCTTTGGTTTTAAGCTTAAGGGGGGAAAACTTTCGGAAAAACCCTTAAGCCGAGATGAGCCCGGCGGACCCGAACATACCCAAAAACCGAAAAAAAGTGTTTGGACAACAGGCAAGGCTGGCAAACAAGCCTTTCAGAAAAAAAAGGGGGGAAAAAGAAAGGGGGGGCCCAAAAAAAGCAAAAACCCTCAAGAAATGGGGGGGGGGGGGGAGCGGGGGGGGGGGGGGGGGGGGGGGGGGGGGGGGGGGGGGGGGGGGGGGGGGGTTTTGGGGGGGGGGGGGGGGGGGGATGAAGGGTTTTTTCCAAAAAAAAAACCCCCCCCTTTACTTCGGCAAAATGCAAAAAAATTTTTTTATTTAAAATTTGTAAAATTTAAAAAAAAAAAAATTTTACAAAGAAAAAAACATAAAATTTTTTAAAAAAAACCCCTTTAATTTAAACCCCCCGGGAACATAAAAAGGTCTAAACCCCCTTTTTGTCCCCTTTCTTAAGCAACCATAAGAAAAACAATTTTCCCCCAAATTTTTTTCAAACCCAAAATGGTTTTTAAAGGGTTTTCACAACATTAATTGAAAACTACGAAAAGCCCGCCCCAAAAAAACAAAAGCCTACAACCCCCCCCACACAAACCGGCCAAAAAACGCCCAACCCCCCAAAAAATTTCAAAATTAAAACAAAAGGTCAGACTCTACAAGGCACTCCGTCACATCCATTGGCCTTGTACAGCTGTGAAGCATGAACACTTACTGCTGATGTAGAATCGTCTCCTTCAAAGCCTTGAGATGAAGTGCCTCAAGGCGGATCCTGAACATCACCTACAAGACCGCAAAACACCAATGACTACGTCTTGAGCAGATCGAGGCAATGGCTGGCAAACAAGAACCATTGCTAGATACAATCAAACGAGGAAACTGAAGTGGTTTGGTTGCCACAAAACAACATAGCATAACAGCCAGTCCAAAGACAGTCCCCTGCAGGAATGTGTGGAAGGAGCAAGGAGCAGGGACGACCACAGCAAAAGCTGCATATCCAACATCAAGGAGTGGACCGGCCTCACTGTACCAAGCCTCCTGAAAACAGCCCAGGACAGAACCATTTGGCGGTCCACTTGCAGCGTCCGTGCGGGTACCCCAACGGTTGTCCCGACCAAGGGATGAGTGAGTGAGTGAGTTTGCTCTATTTGATTAAAAAAACAACCAACCCATCTTCTTTACTTACAGTTGACAAAATGCATTAAAAATTTTTCATATCTGAACAACTTAGTCAAATTTGAATAAAAATTTGTAAATGTGCACTAAAGAAAGAAAAGGCAATAAAAGTGGTTTTACATCAAACTCACTGATTTCAGAGAGTGCTGTCCCCTGTAGATCACATCAAAGGCCACTCTGAAACAACCAACGTTAAGTCCTCAATATCAATTCAAGATCAGACGCAGTGACAGTTTTTAAAATGTTACAAAAGCATTCATCCCACAAACTTTTATTTTGCAAGACTCACTGGTGACCTGGCATGCATGTTAGGCTACAGACAGTTACATTGAACATACTGACAGACACAGACTCGGCCCAAAAAGCAGGCAAACATGCCTACAAACCCACTCACCCACACATTCACACACACAAGAGCCTATAAAAAGGCTGGCCCACCTTACAAGTTTAAGTTACAAAATTGATAAACAATTAGGAAGAATAATTACATTTGATAAATGACTGAGCTCACTTTTTATGCCGCAAACAGACAACACCCCCCCCCCGGGTCCCAATTCGTTTTTGTGCCAAATCATTGGAATTCAATCATAATAATACATGTGTAGTCCACACAACAAATCCAAATGAACGCATGACGAGACAATATTCATTACCCTTCAACCTTTTTCTTCTTCTCCTCTGGGTGGTGAGTGAAAGTAAAACACTGCCCAGTATCATTCCCTCCCCCATGGGATGCCGGGGGCCTGGCAGTTCTAAATAGCATCCCCACCTTCTGGAAATTCTGGTGCTAGGAATTTTCCCTCTTTCTATCCTTATCTTTTTTCTGTTCATTACATGCCACAAGTCAAATCTACTCATGAACACTAAGTTCATCCCTCAAGTCAAATCCAAAATCAAACCAAGAACACTTTGTTCATGGCCCACCAGGTCCAAATCAAATCAAATCAAGAATACTTTGTTTTATACAACTGGTGATGTAAAAATGACTTGAACTGACCCTAACTTGTTCATCACACGCGAGCAGTCACATCAAATTGAAACACTTGTTTATTCCCACAACAGTCAGCAGTAGAATGACTTGACTTAACTTGACCTTGAAGGGTCTCTTACTTTCCATCTGGATCATTGTGCCCGGCATGTTCATCCTGCTCATCTTCCGGTTCAGCAAAGAATGCATTCGGACTTGCGATTGCCACCCAGCTCCAGTGCTCTCTCCCTTCACCTCGCTTGGTGCCGTCGCCTCTTCTGTCCGAGAAAGGAGTTACCCCATGAGGATGTCCTGCTTTGCGCAAGAGTTTGGCTACTTGACGGTGAATGTGGCCGTTGGAAAATCCTTTGGCCTGTTTTGACGAGAATCAAAATGGCGTTTCTGATGTAAAATGTTTTTTTTAAACCTTCAAAAGCAATCAAAAACTTGTCAAGCAAGCATATCTTTAAAAAAAAACAAACAAGGATTGGTAAGAGTCAGTTGTAAGCCAGTTTTACTGATTGACATCCATTATAACCTAATTTAGGTCTGAATCTATATAGGTTAGGCTCTTCATCACCCATTTGTGTAATGTAAACATACTACCTGATGTGAGGTGGATTACTTTGAACCTTACTGTAATTAACCTGAGACAATAAGAAAAAAATCTTATTCATGTACTTCTGTTTGCATTAGACTCACCCATCCATACAAATACATACTGATAGACACACACACACACCCTTTGTTGGGTAGGAAAATACACCTAATAATGCTAGTATTTCTAATGAATGTCTGAGGTGGGAGTGAGTGAAGTGGGGTGGGGGTGGATGATAAAACACACTGATCACAAGCTATAGGTAAATATGTAAGAAACTGAAAGGCCCATTACTGAATTTAAAGACTTGAAAAACCAAGCCAACCATCCCCCACTCCCCCTTCATTTATATATAGAAACTCAAAGCTAATATAAAACTGCATTCCACCAATTGCTAAAGCAACTTACCTTGATAAAACTTGCATACACAGGTATTTCCTTTGTAAAACTGGAAGAGCTCCTTCACCTTGCACAACCAAAGATATTTTGTACATGTGCAAAACAGCACAGACCTCTTCATCACTCAGTGTTACCAATGAGGCACACTACATACACTATATATTATATTCAACACACTCTACATCACATCTGCAAAAAAAAAATTGGAGATTCTTCAGCAAAATCACTAATGCCATGAGCCAGTGTGTTGGTGAAATCTTTGGAAACAGTGCTGTGTATTTTAATGTTTCCACACTGCACTAACACAGATATGAGTTTTGGAATTTTTTAGGTGCATACACAATCTTTAGCAAAATTTTAAAATTTCTTCTGTTTAATTTACGAAAGGGTGTAGTTGGAAACAAGAAAAAATAAAAAAAAAATTTAGGTGAAAAAAAAAACTAACTTTTCAAAGCATGTGACCCAAGCTAACTGTTTTGGGCCCATTTATTGATAAAAGGCAACAATAAACACCTACACTGAATTTTTAAAACACAAAAACTTTAAAACCCGAACCATCTTAAGCCATGACAACCCACCTACCCAAAACTAAGAAAATCCTTACAAGTCAAATTTTGGGCTGTTTACATGGTGAGGTAGTTCAAAAACAGCCCACACAATTTCTTGTATACGTATGAAAATTAACAATCTCCATTTGTTTTCCCAGTGTGATGAGAGGGCAGATTGCAAAATTTTTCGGGGTGACCCCCATTTTTAAAAGGCTGGGGAAATTTTTTAACAACAAAAACATCTGCCCACCCAGCAAACAAATCAACAAAGGCAGGCTCATTTGGGAAAAAAAGTTAGATGAGAAAAATCTGGGGCTTGTAAAAGGGATAAGTTTGCTTACCTTGCTTTTCCCTTTGGGTCCTTTCAAAATTTGGGGGCCAAAATTCTCATCCAGAATGTCGCCCACCCCGAAACCCCTTTCTCTGCAAAACACAGGCAAAGGGTCATGTGAGTGTGGGGAGAGAAACAAAAACTGGCCCTAATTTTTTTAAAACGACATACTACCTTAAATCAAAAAAAAAAAAAAAGAAAAATTTAAGAGAGAAAAAAAAAATAAATTTTCAGAGAACATTTTGAATTTTCAAGCTCAATCTCTTTTTTTTATATTTTTTATTTTTTTTGTCTGTTTGGTTTTTTTTTCCCCTTTTTCATATTTTTTACCAAATTTATAAGGCACTCTTAAAAAGTCTTTTCTTTTTTTTTCAAGATGCAAATTTCCTTTAATTTTAAAAAACAATACAAACACTACAATCAGATTAAAAGTGAACACACCACCGAGTTTCAGGGGAAAGGAAGACCAAAAATTTTAAAAAAACTCAAACACACAAAAGACGGATTAAAAAAAGGGACATGATGCTTAAATTTATAAGGGTACAGAAATAAAAAGAAATAAAAAAACCCCACACGTTTACTATCTCATGGGATGTGTATGTATTTTTAAATCTACATGTATATACATATCTCTGTGTGTGTGTGTGTGTGTGTATATATCTATCTATCTATATCTATCTATATATCTATATATATCTATATCTCTCTCTCTCTCTATATATATATATAAAACAATCTCATAGTGATTCCCAGGTGTGATGAGAGAGTCAGATTGCACATTCTGGGTGACCCCCATCTTTAAGCTGTGGAATATTAGCAACAAAAACATCCGACATCAGCAAAAAATCATATACATATATCCCTTATGCTCCCTAAAACAATACCTTGAAATCATAGTTACTGAAGCCTAAGTTTAAGAGTTTAGCAATGAAAGATGGCAAAGTGTTCCATATTTTAACATGTGAATATAGATATAAGAATACAAATATATACAGCTTTATTGAAAAAACTGTTCAAAAGGAAGCCAAAACAAAATACAGAACATGCATACAAATATAGAAGTAACGGGCATACAAAGTAGAAATAATCAACTTACATCCTCAGCAGCCACGCTTCCTTTTTCCACATCCGTCACAAGAAAATGTCCGTCCACTGATCTGATGAAATAGGCAAACAATAAACTTTTACCTGGACACCTGATGACTATTCAGTTTTGATACAATATATGAATACAAGAAAAACAAATTGCCTTCAATAAGCAAACAGGATTAAAATGTACAAAAGAACCTCTTGGGCCAAGTATGTCATGCACAATTTGAAGTTTAGTCAACTTATTGCAGTTAAAGTTATTCAGCCCTCATTTCAGAAGTTTTTCCTTCCCACTCATAATGCTTTAAAAATTATCAAGTGCTTCCTCATATAGGTTATTTCAGATCATCATGACATGTACAGATTGGCCCCCTGGATCATAACATGCCTATACTCTCTGATAACCAAACTAATTCTTGAGGTAACTTTCTGTTGTGAAAACTCTCAAAATTTGATTATTTAATGTAAATTAGACACAGTGTATGATCCATGATCTTTTGACAATGAATAAATGATTAAAACCAGGAGGGTGGGAAGTATGCAACAGCGATGTTGGAAAAAGATTGTGAGTGACTGTGGTCAATGCTTTGGATTAAACAAGTTGAGGAAACA
>JAQIHA010000717.1:0-13387 GCA_028751875.1 Rapana venosa
TTGGGGGTTTTGTCTAAGCTCGCTTTCGTGGGGAATGCACAGATATCTTTTTGGTTGTAAACAAAAAATATGTAGAATTAAAAGATTCCATGAAAAATAAAAGTCGTTGTAATTTTTCACATGAAAGACAGAGATGGGTTTAATAATTGCCTTCGGGAGAATGATGTTATTACAGACGGACAAGAAAGAGAAAGAATAAAACTAAAACTCAGAAGCTCAAAGCATAGTAAACTAATACTCAAAACAGACCAGCCGACTAAATACTGTGTAGTGTAAAACCCAATAGCTTATTTTTTAACAGTGCCGGCTGGCGAGGCGACGAAGCAGGCATTAAAAGCAGGTGAAAAACGTTATATACACTATATACAAAGTCATGGTGCAGTCAGACAGATCCACCGGTTACGCGTAACCGTTTCTATTTTTAGAACCACATCATTTTCGTTAGTGGCACAGCACCTGAGCAGTTATGCATAATCTTCATTGAGAAGCTCGCAGATCCTGTGTTTTAGGTAGGGTGAGAGGTTGTTCTGATTCTGACGAAATATCTGACATTACCTAACAAACTAAGCAAGGTACAGGTAAGATAAATTCAACACTTTTTTTAATGAAAAGCTCGCACGTCTTCACTGCACACTTCACACTGCGAAATGACAAGACAGCTAGGGCTCGGTTGTAACAACATAGAGTTCTGAGCGGAAATGTCGTCACTGTTACAAATTCAGCTGATTCTATCTAGTCTTGTGATTGGGGAAAGGTAAGTAACATGTCTAGATATGTCTTACGGGGGCGGGAGACACCCTAGCGCTACCTATTGAATTTTCCGTTATTCAGTTGTCAAGCCTATTGACGCTCTTATTGTGTCATTAAAGCAGCGGGCGAGGGTTTTGTGTGTCTCCTACCCCATTTCTTTCTCCTCTTAAACTTTTTTCTGTGGACCGGTATAGCATAAATTCCCAATAATTTTATAGTTTTTACCCATCAAAAATAAATTAGTATTACTTTCAGTTTTAGTGAGAGTAGGGAAAAGGGGGGGTCAAGGTAAAACTACTTAGTTTTTATATAAAACTATGCAAGTTTTTGGTTCGATGAGGCGAAGCCGAATCGGACCAAAAGTTGCCTGGTTTTGGATAAACAGTAAGTAGTTGAGCTTGACCCCCCTTTTTCCCTATCTCTGCATTAGCAATACTATGAATTTGTATAAAATGTTGCCTTGGAATAGGTCTTGTACTATTTCAGGTCGTAGCATAGCAGATTTGTTTTTCTTCAGCTACCTTTAGATATGTTTTCAAAAGAACCATAAACTTGGATTCCCAAGCTATCATGTAAACCAGATTTTTATACAATTCGAACGTTGCAGTTAACAATATATCTATTCATGCATTTCATGAAAGAGAACACATTGAATTTGTTTTGAAATTCTATTTGAAGGAAAGTGATGTACCAGAAGCATGAAAGTAGGGGTGTTTTGTTTTTTTACGCCCAGCCCTCTATAACAATGCATATCAAAAAGCAAACTTGAAAAGAAAAACACACCATTGCACTAGTGCAAACCGTACATACAACTCTAAGGCTAGATTAAAAAAAGAAGGTACATTAGGCCAACTTGGGAATGTACTAGGCTATGCATAGATCGATCTATTCAGAATTAGGTAGAGCAGGGGGGGGGGGGGGGGGGCAAACTTTTTTTGATAGGCACACACACACTATATACAATACACACTCACACTATCTATCTATCTATCTATCTATCTATCTATATATTATGTCTTCACCTGTACACTCCATCTCGTTCTCTTCGTTCAGCTGCTGACACTCTGCGCTTGCAAACTCCCAGATTCAAACGAACCACTATGGGCCAACGCTCGTTCTCTGTTTCTGGTTCGTCTACGTGGAATGACCTCCCTCTATCCCTTCACCAGGGGCCTACATTGAACACTTTCAAACCTAGCATCAAAATCATCATCATCATAATAATAAATGGAATTTGTAAAGCGCTATATCTTGCAAGACGGGGCAGACAGAGGAGAAAGTGGGCCGACCACATCCGTGATTGGACAGGGGAGGACTTCAGTGTCACCCAGGCACTCGCCCACGACCGCGCTAAGTGGAGCCAGCTGGTCCACCGTTCGTCCACCATGCAGCGCCCCTACGACCCTGGCGGGTTACGGGACCAGTGAACAGTGATATCTTGCAAAAACAAATCAGAGCGCTTGCATTCATCCTACTCTCACACATGCAACAACAAGCTACAATGAATAGTTTTTACAAATTGAAATGTAAATACACACGCGCGCGCACACACACATACACGCACGCGCGCGCACGCACACACACACACACACACACACACACACAGGTTGTGTACTTTGGCAGGGTGGTGGGGGTTTTGGCTGTTGAGGGTAAGGACAGGAATGAGATGAAACAAGAGGGAAAGTCTTAGATTTGAAATAAATGTGTTTTGAGGCTGGATTTAAAAGTGTCAAAAGTAGGCTTTTGGCGGAGGGAGAGAGGGAAGTCATTCCAGACCACTGGACCAGAAATAGAGAAAGAGCGACGGCCAACTGTGGATTGGTTGAATCTAGGTATTCGTAAGCACAAGGTATCTGCAGCAGAGCGGAGGGATCGAGAAGGAGTGTACAGGTGAAGACATTCACAGAGGTAGGAAGGTGCTGTTTTGTGGAGACATTTGTAACAGAGGGTACTGATCTTATAGTTTACTCTCTGTGACACAGGCAGCCAGTGGAGAGATTGCAAGAGAGGAGTAACGTGCTCAGATTTTTTCTTTCTGAGGACTAGTCGGGCGGCAGAGTTTTGTATACGTTGAAGAGAGTGGATAGATGATGATGGCAGACCAGCCAGAAGAGAACTGCAATAATCCAGACGTGAGAGAATGAGAGACGTGATTAGTTTGGATGTTGCATCAATGGACAGGTACTTTCGAACTGCACTAATACGCCGTAATTGATAGTAGCATGACTGGCAGGTCTGGGTGATGAATTTTTGCAAAGAGAGTGTGTTGTCGATAAAGACCCCTAGCAGTGGCTAGAGGGACAGACGTATTGCCAAATTCTATTGAAGCAGTTGTGATAGAAGACAATTTGTGTTTCGTACCTACAAGCATGGCTTCGGGTTTTATCTGCATTTAGCAGTAACTTGTTCTGTATCATCCATTCCAGTTTGACAGGTGATGATTGAATCTTGTTTACTGCAACTGTTTGGAATCCGTCTGTGAGGTATGAACTAAACCAGGTGAGGGCTGTGCCTGTAATACCAAACGTTTTTTTGAAGACGGGAGAGAAGAATTGAATGGTCTATAGTGTCGAAGGCTGCAGATAAGAGTAAGGAGGGAGATTTTTCCGGAGTCAGAAGCTTGTAGAAGCGTGCTTAACGTGTGGACTAGGGTGGTTTCGGTACTGTGGTTGGCACGATATGCAGACTGAAAAGGGGGAAGGAGATTATTGGTATGAAGGTGACTGTTGAGTTGTTTCAAAACAACTTTTCCAAGGACTTTAGACATGAACGGTAGGTTAGATACAGGTCTATAATTCTTCAGAGTGTTAGGGTCGAGGTCGTGCTTTTTGAGTAGGGGTGAAACTATTGCAGTTTTTAGAGCTGTTGGGAATGTTCCTGAAAGAAGTGATGAGTTTACTATTTTTGTGATGGTGGGTATAAGCGCTTGTTCCCTATCTTATGTCTTCTCCTCAAGTCCTTTTGCTTTGTTTTTGTGAGTATGTGCGTGTGTGTATGTGAGCATATATTTGATATGTTAATTCAAATACTTTGTGGAAGGTTGCATGTGTGTAAATGATTTGAATGCAAGCGCTTCAATTTCTTTGCTTTACAAGATTCAGCGCTATACAAATACCATAATTTTTATATATATATATATACATATATATATATATATATATACACCATACATTATATTATATATATATACCATACATTATATTTTATTTATATATATATAAATATATCAATATATATATATATATATATCAATATATATATATATATATATGGTATTTGTATAGCGCTGAATCTTGTAAAGCAAACAAATATACATACATATATATATATATCTTGATATATATATCTTGACTGTGGCTGTTTATAGACAGTAAATAGATTTTAGATATTTTCACACATGATCGGATTTTGTCTAGTTTAAAAAACAAGTCAAGCGTTCCCCAGCTTAACACTATGGGGTGGCCCACAATATTATGGACTGTCACTCACCATACCTGGGAATCATTGTGAGACAGTGAGTACAGGCTATATAAGAAGTTTGCGTGTGCAGCTGTTGTCAACATGCCATATATGCAACCATACTCTGGCTTCAGATGATTTTTCCCCTGTAATGGAAGTCACAGGTTGTTATGTTAAGAGGTTGTGATGGATGAATGCAGCCTCCACATACCATTCCAAAGCATAACAACATTTTAATGTAGTCCATGGCATTATTCTCACTTCAGTAACTGCCAGCTTTCCGCCTGGGCCTGGCTGTGAACATACACTGTCTGCCCTTCACAATGGAATATAAATCAACAAAGAGATTTTAAAAAGGCAAATGACGGGGTGTAATGACAGTGAACCTGGCCGTTATAGGGGGAGGGGTCCCATTATGCTCTCTGTGCATTGTATTTTGTTGTGATTTACCTCTGCGTGTGTGTGTGTGCGTTCGCGCGTGCACATGTGTGTGTGTAACTGTAACCATTCTCCATTTTGGTACAAGATTTAGGCTACCTCTGATAAGGTGTCTCGTCAAACTCTTACTTCTATAACTCAACAAGTAGTCATTGAGGCACTGCACTAAAGCTTTGTTCATCAGTGACCTCCATGTCGGTTGTGTGCCAAAGCCTGAGTTTCTAGAAATGATTTTATGCCCACTTTTCTCGGAATCAGCCCCTTTCCTGCTAAAAGTTATGGTTCCATTGAAAAGCGGCAATAGTGATAACCTCACTGTGTATGCCTAGTTGTCGTTATTGTTTGTATGCGCGCGTTTGGTGCGCTTTGAGCCCGTATTACCGGGTATTGCGCTATCACTTGATTGATCAATCAGTTAGTCCCTTGGCCAAGATGGTCCACGAGGACAGAACGGTTGTGCGGGTCAACTATTTTCTCCAAGCTGGCCTGTCTTCTTTAGCCGTTCACAGCAACACGGCCATGTCAAGGCAGGTCCAGTCTTTGATGTTCTTTATCCAGTTCTTCACCTGTCTGCCCCTGCGTCTTCCTTCTTCAACTGTCCCCAGCAGGGTAGTCTTGGTAAGAGAGCTGTGATGTGAGACGTGGCCAATCTATGCCAGCTTCCTCCTCTTTGAAACAGCCAGAAGGGGTTCTTGCGTCCCAGCTTTCATGATTACTTCTTGCCACACTAAATCGTTCATTCTTGTTAGGATATGTGTAGAAGCCTTCTAATTGGTTTCGTTTCAAAAGCTTGAATTTTCTTTTCTATTTCTGCATTCAAGGTCCACCATTTACGCCTGTACAGCATCAACAAGTCACAATTCACACTAGTTTATTTCCAGGAACTCTTTTGAGCTATAGAGAAACAAAAAGCATACTTAACAGTAAATAAATAACGGGTATGAAGAGGAAGAGCAAAACACAAGAAAGCAATAGACCATAATAATGAAAACGAATTAGACATTGTGATACATTGTTAGGGTTGATGCACCCTATATATATGTGTGTGTGTGTGTGTGGCAAATTACTCATATACTTTTCAGGAAGTGTACAGCTATCTGAAGTGATTAAAAAGAGAGAAAACAACAACAAAAGTTACATAAATGATAGAGATATGGGCCAATAACTGAGTATGACATCATCATCATGGATCTTGCTATAGGAAAAAACAACAACAACAAATTAAGGCTAATATAATCATTCAAGAATACATTATCATGGCACCCTCTACAATATATGAAAGATAATCAGCCTCTGCTAGAAAATACAAAGCCATATACAGTCGTTTCCCTTCTACCTGACCTAGAAGTCAGTTCGCAATTTCGGTTTTTTCCCTCTAGTTCTTTTGAGCTACAGAGAAATACAAAGTATACATCTCAGGGAATGAATGGCGACTACAAAGAGGAAGAGCAAAACACAAGCGCACACAAGACAGTAATAATGAAAATTAATTAAACATGGTTACACTGTTAGGGTTGATACACCCTATATAGATAATCATGTTCTTTCAGGAAATATACAGGTATCTGAAGTGATAAAAGAGGCAGAACAAAGAAAGTTAGACTACATAATGATAGGAGAAATGAGCCAATATCTGGATCAATAGCTTGGACCAGACTATGGGGGGGGGGGGGGGGGGGATGGAAACAAAAATAAAACATTAAGAATACTACAATCACCAGCCATGGCGCAGTGGTTAGCGCCTTGGGTTACGGACTGGAAGGTCGTGGGTTCGATTCCCATAAGAGTCATAGGGATTTTTTGGACTCCGGCCGGCTCCTGCCCAGAGTGAGTGTGCTGTGGGCTCAGTGGGAAGACTGGGACCACACAGTCGAGCTTCATCCACTTTACGGATGCGAGTTTGAGAGTGTTGCTAAAATTACCTTACCAACCTTGCAGGTGTCTGTATCTCTCGGGCCCAGTTGACGCCGGGATATATTATGATCGTAAGCGGTTTGGAGTTACAACCCTGTCAAGTAGTTTCAAAGCATAGGGCCTTTCCACAGAGAGGCAGATTACGTCATCCTCATTGATCATCATGCAATAAAAAAAAAATTGCCTTGATTCGGTGGTCCCGGTTTCTTGGTCTCATGGTGACCTCAGATTCGGTTTGCCATTACATTCTGTACCGTGGTTTGTTGTCAAGCCTTTGGGTTTGGAAGTTTCACGGGGGCGGTAGTTAGATGGACGTTGTGGTCCCCGGTGAGCAATCATTTCAGTTGGCCCCGCGACTGGGCTTTTTACTGTCGTAAGAAAGGGTTGAGTGTGGTGTCCTGGTATGTCGCTCAAGAACAGGTACCACCATAGTGACCCAGCAGCAGTGCAGGGCCCTTCTGGCTGGTGGCCCCACGGCGGCCTGATAGTGATGGGCTCCCTGTGGACTTCTGAACCTGGGGATGAGACCATCTGGGTGTGGTTGGGGAGATTTGAATGAGTGGCATGGGAACAGCAGGGCGGGGAACGTCACAGAAGATGAGGCAGCAAAAAAAAAGCTACAATCACCCACTCTCTCTAGTCTCAACATCTCACTGTCTGAGACTGCCACAATGTTCCAATCTGTTGCCATAGCGACAACAACATGCTGTATAGACAATGGAAAGGCTAACAGAAACACCCACAGTTAATAGATAGGGTATGAATATAAGGGTGTCCAAAGAAAAATGCAGTCACTAATAGGAATTTTTGTTCTGTAAAAGTATGGGTGTCTACACCAACCACACTCGACAAAGGATATTTCAAATAAATTGTTTATTTGTTTGCTTATTTTCAAAGTTTTACTGTTCTGTTTGGAGTATGTGGTGTGAAATGAATAGCTTGATTACATCAAAAGTTGATTGACAACTTAATGGCAGCCATGGTGTCTTTACTTCTGTAGCCAGGTGCACTTTGTATGTGCACTGGCTTAGAGAGATACGATTTGAGTTATTTCCCTTATGATTGTATGCTAGATTGAATGTGTCGGGGAGGTAATTATGTTATCTCCCATGCTATCATAGCGTTATGTTTCTAAATCAGGACGCACCTGTGAATTGTGAGACACTGTGCGTTTTTAGGTAGCGATAGTTAACTATTTCGGGTTCTTTTATCGTGTGATGGAGTGGATCTGGCCCATGAAGTTGATTCTAGTTGGGTGTTACGCGAGTGTTTTTGTTGCCTTGTTCTATAAATTGCGATCAGATGTGTTTCACCTCTTACCCGGTTTGCCTGTTTGCATAATGGTTCAACTAACATCAGGGTTTTGTTCCTATTGCTTCAACGGACTGATCAGTTGGCAGTATGAGTCAGGATAGTTGTGTAAAAAATACTTGGTCCAGTTGGCTTGTAATCAGTGCCTTGTTCACATGACCGAGTTTGCAGCAGGCAATGGAATTAGACGAAGCTACGACACAACCCAACCAATGCCAATTTTCTGAAAAGAAGAGCACATCCAACTCATTTTCTTTTGTTTTTTAACTTTGTGTATTGATAAGTATAGTTGCTTAGGAAGGGGTGGTAGGAGTATATTTATACACAAAAATATTCTTGCAACATTTAGTGCGTGTATATATGTGTTAGTTTTCATTCTTTGGCTAGAGCTCTGAGGTTTGCCAGCGGTGAGATTTTACGTACGCGGCTGTTTTTGCCCACAATTAGGATAGTCACATTCCATCTTCAGGGATGGTGTCTAAACACGACACAATTATCATGCATCCGTGCTGGCACGAAATTGCCTACTCTTCCAAAAGGCGGAACGGGTTTTTAACGTGTGCGCAAGATGTTTTGCATGCGTTTGCACACGGGGCCTTGGTTCATCAAACCCAAAGGACTGGTGGAGTGAAATCAGTACCAATGTTCACTCCAGGGGAAAGTTCTTAAAAACGGGTGCCTCTGTGGTGACTCGATCCCTGGCCCTCATAACACAATCGCTACGCTCTAACCATTAGGCTATACTGTCCCCATTAGGCCTGTGTCCGATTTTTCTTTCTACATGCAGTATAGCAAGCGAAGTCTGCCTAGCTCTGTAATACTGAATTGAAGAAACATAGTTACTCAAAGAGTAGTGAAAATAAAAGCTTTTACAAAAACATTTTTATTTTAGGCTACAACTTTCAAATCTTACCGAATGAACACTTAGCTAAAGCACAAGTTTCAAAAGCAAACCAGTCTGCCTAATTAAAAAAAACCAACAACAACAAAAACCCACTTAAGAACTCACCCCCCAAAACGAGCTTTAGTATAAAACTGAAGAAAACCAAGTTAAAAATCAAAGGAGACAAGAGCCAGGAATGTATTTTGTGTTTTTTGATTCTATATTTGATTTTTTTAAATGCTTTTATTTTCTGAAAAAAGTAAACTGTTTTTGGTCAAGGATCAGTATCTAGTGTCTCTTGCATGAGTATTAGCAATACTATGAATTTGTATAAAATGTTGCCTTGGAATAGATCTTGTACTATTTCAGGTCGTAGCATAGCATATTTGTTTTTCTTCAGCTACCTTTAGATATGTTTTCAAAAGAACCATAAACTTGGATTCCCAAGCTATCATGTAAACCAGGATTTTTATACAACTCGAACGTTGCAGTTAATGATATATCTATTCATGCATTTCGTGAAAGAGAAAACATTGAATTTGTTTTGAAATTCTATTTGAAGGAAAATGATGTACCAGAAGCATGAAAGTAGGGGTGGTTTTTTTTACGCCCAGCCCTCTATAACAATGCATATCAAAAAGCAAACTGGAAAAAAAACCGAGAGAAAAACACACCATTGCACTAGTGCAAACCGTACATATTATATATAATGACTTCACGTCATATCGAACTTAAAACAGCAGAAAGTGAATGACTAACAACGTGCACACACACACAGAGAGAGAGGAGAAGAGAGAGAGAGAGAGAGAGAGAGAGAGATGAGAGAGAGAGAGAAGTGAGAGAGAGAGAGAGAGAGAGACTTACACTTCAAGAGTCATCCATCCCTTCTCTTCAGTATCAGTAGTTGGTGAACTTGTCAGCATGGGCCCATTCCCTTTGGGAGTTGTTAAATCTTGCATTGTATTCCCTGTGTCAACAGTGGCCGTGGGAGTTGCAGAAACATCAGCAGTTTGTGGGAGGGTTGAGGTTACTTGAGTTTCACCATCTGTTCGAAAGAGTGCAGAAATATTAGTTTTGCTGCATGGCCAGTGTGTAGGAAACCATAATTCAAAAGCAGCAACCTATCGATCAAACATCGGTATTTGAGAAAATACACTTTGCCCCTTGACATCAAATTCTAACATTTGTAAGATGGAAACTTCTTCTTCTTCATGTGCCAGGTCTGTTGCAGACATCGGTGATCATGGCCTTCCATTCCTCTCTGTTGTCAGTTCTCCTGATGAGTTCATTGTTGGGGAATTCTTTCCTCGTTGCGTAGCTATTCAGACTGTCTGTGTATTTTGTGCGTTGTCTTCCTCTGCCTTTATGCAAAGGGGAAAGAATAAAAGCAAGTTTGCACCTTTAAATACTTGGGCTTCACATTAACTCCAGACGCCAGATGCGACACAGAAATAAAGAAGAGAATCGCTTTGTCTAAAGACACATTCACCAAGATGAAGCCCATCTTTACCAACAGAAATATAAGACTCAGCACCAAAATCAACACTCTGAAAGCCTACATATGGTCCATCCTTCTGTACGGATGTAAATGCTAGGCGCTGACAAAAGACCTCGAAAGAAGACTTGAAGCAGCAGAAATGTGGTATATCAGAAGAATTATGAGAATATCATGGACTATAAAGAAGTCAAACGAAGAAGTAATGGAAATGGCCAGGTACAAAAGATCCCTACTCAAAAGCATCAGAAAAAGACAACTACAATTTTGGGGCACATAAACAGAGCTGATGGAATAGAAAAACAAATATTGTGTGGAAAGGTTTGTGGTACCAAAGATGGGAACAGTTCAGTTAAAAACATGCATTGACGTGATCATTGGTTACAACAGTACAAGCCACTGTTGTAAATAACGTAGCCATTACACATATTATTTACCCCTCACAGTATGCAGTATTTATCTATCTCCTTTTACAGTAAAGAATGCAGATTTGGTGTCATCGTTATTGCAGCAGTTACCTCTTCCCTTTTTGTCGTTGGGTGATTTCAATAAGGGTTCCCCCTTTCGAAGAAGTGTAAGGTCATTGGTGAGTTTCCTCCTCTTGGAGGAAGTGTGTATGGAACAGGACCTGTGTGTTTTAAATGGCAAGGCTCCCTCTTACTTTCATTGTCAAACGGTTCGCTGTCGTGTCTGAATCTGTCAGCCTGTGATATCTTGTTGGTCCTGGATTTTGATGGGAAGTGCATGACAACCTGCACGGTAGCAATCATTTTCTGGTAATCTTTTCGTAGAATGCAGTGGATGAGGAGTCCTCCCATCTGCAACAGTTTGATATCAAGAGGGCCAACATGGGTCTTTTTAGGTCTGACATTCTCAACAGAATGGACGAAGGTTGTATCTTAGCTGTGGACAAATCTGGCAGAGGACACTGACCCCGTCTGTCATACTGTCTGCTGGACAGTCTGTTCTTTTCTGTATGTTGTTCCAGATGTGTATGTTTCTCAGGTAAGGAGGAAAGAAACGTACAAATATTCCAACACCCATACCTGGAAGTTTGGCAGCAAAAGCAGCAAGCACGATCAGAGAAAGACCAAGAAGAATCCGCTGTTGAGCCATCATTGATCCATGAACAGGCATTCTTGCAAACAGCCCCTGCAATAAACGTCAATAAAGGTATAAAGTTGAGTTGAGCGTTTTGTCACCCACATTTAGAATAAACATCCGCAATACTTACCGATTCCATATAGGATTACAGACAGACAGACAGAGAGCCAAACTGGCCATATTTGGACCAGTTCTTTTTAGAAACAGACATTTACAGCTGAGACTAGCCCCTTGGCTAGGTACAAACAGAGCCAGATCCCTGGTATCTTTTTTTTTTCATCTGAAAAAGGAGATCATTAAGTTTCACCAGTTGCTTCTTTAGAATCTATTTTTATGACTTTATAAATTATTCACCAGAAAACGTTTAAAATTTATATCGTCTTTAAATATTATAAGATTTACCATCTACCATGGTAATACGCAGAAATAATGCTTTATGGGAACATGGAAAACCCTTGACGTGTCCTTGACTAGTCAGACATAAAGAAAAGGAAGGAGTGGAGTTTATAAACAATGCAAACTGTCAATTATTTTGGTGGTGTACATAAATTGATTACCGTTAGGAACCATAACTACAGTTGTTGTTTCTCTCTCTCTCTCTCTCTCTCTCTCTCTCTCTCTCTCTCTCTCTCTCTCCCCTCTCTCTCTCTCTCTCTGGACGTCCTCTGGACAAGACGCATTCAAGAGGAGCTCCAGTGTGCGCCCAAGCGGAACGGCCAGAGTTTCAGTGACCAGTGGCGTATTCTTCTGTGTGTTAAAGTGTTCAATTCAAGTGGTGTTGTGGTGGTCTATTCTTCTGTGTGTTAAAGTTTTCAATTCAAGTGGTGTTGTGGTGATGATGTGAAGTGGCTGTCTCCACCAAGCATGTAAGTGCCAACGACGGCTTACATATAGATATATTAATCTGTACGCGTGTGTACCTAAACTATGTGAGGGCCACATCAAACCTTCCCTCCTAATGAGGGCTGGTGGGGGGCTCTCCACCTGTCCTTCAGTGTGACTTTTTTTTTTTTCATGTGATCTCTCCAACACACCTTCCACAATGCGACCAACAACCAGATCTATAAGTGCAAGACACTCACTAACATTAGAAAATATCCAGTTCACTAAAGACAGTCGTCAAGTAAAATTCATTGCATCACCAGCCGCCATGGCGCAGTGGTTAGCGCCTTGGGTTACGGACTGGAAGGTCGCGGGTTCGATTCCCATAAGAGTCATAGGGATTTTTCGGACTCCGGCCGGCTCCTACCCAGAGTGAGTGTGCTGTGGGCTCAGTGGGAAGACTGGGACCACACAGTCGAGCTTCATCCACTTAACGGATGCGAGTTTGAGAGTGTTGCTCAAATTACCTGACCAACACTGCAGGTGTCTGTATCTCTCGAGCCCGGTTGACACCGGGATATATTATGATAGTAATCGTAGAGTACAACCCTGTCAAGTAGTCTCAAAGCATATGCACTTCCACAGCAGCATCATTACGTCATCCTCATTGTCATTGATCATCATGCATTAAAAAAAAAGAAAAGTTGCCTCTGATTCGGTGGTCCGGTTTCTCTGGTCTCATGGTGGCCTCAGATTCGGTTTGCCTATACACTTCTGTGCCTGTGGGGAGTTTGTGTCAAAGCCTTTGGGGTTGGAGGTTCACGGGGGACGGTCGTTGGAGGGACGTTGTGGTGGTTGCCACCTGGGGTGGGCAACTCACTCAGTCTGGCTCCGCGACTGAGCTAATACTGTCGTTAGTAGGGGGCTTAAAAAAAAACTAAAAAAAATATTAAAAAAAAAAATTAATTGCATCTTACAATCATCTACCGACATGGAGAACTGCACTACACAACAGATATATCGACACACCCAAGTCAGACACCGCAACAACTAAATGGCAAGACTTAACACAATCACACAAAACCATACCAAATCTAGACACATATTCAACCACACTTCCACCACAACTCTTCAAAACATTCTACAACTCTTCCCTTTACGAGGCAAAACTCTTGACAATCACTGTGTACCACACGACAGGGCAATATTAA
>JAQIHA010000718.1:0-13369 GCA_028751875.1 Rapana venosa
GTTCGGGGGGGGGTTTATTATGGGTTCTTGAAGATGGCTTGATGGGGGGGAAAAAAGCAATGCATTGCTTATTCTGGGAAAAGAAAAGACTGACTTTTTTCTTGTTTTAAAAAAACAAATTTTTACTGTTGCTGTTGGCTTTGCTATTGCTGTGTTCTTGCTGCTGATACTGTTGTTGATTGTTTTTTTTTCTTTCCTTTATTTATTTTCAAATATCTTTGATTTTTTTATTTTCATCAAAGATAACAATATCGGAGTTAGGGCAGCTGTGTAGGGAGCCTGTCAGCCTGACCCAGGACCAGCAGGCTGCTACAAGGGCTGGTCTGTGGCAGGCGCGGCCCTCAGCTGCACTGGCAGGGTCAAGTGTCCCGGGAACGGGTCATGCCTTCTTCACGTGAACTCCTTCCCTGGGCATGTCAGAGGTCCGTCGGTGTGAACGACATCCCCACCTTTTGTAAAAAGGAGTCTTGCCAGGAATTCCCTCTTTTCTATCCCTCTCTCTGTTTCTGCCTTGTTCTTTTCTTCCTGTCACCTCCTCCTTGTCTTCCTTCTGTCTTCTTGGTCCATTCTCGTGCTTTGATTTCCAGAAAGACGGAAACATTCTCTCCAGTGCCCAAGTCGGGAGCCTGACTTGTCAGGCCTTAAGGGCAGCGCAACGCTTTTTCCCTCATGTGACAGACAGCGGGCAGGTGCTGTCTGAGCATTGGAAGAAGAAGAAGAAGAAAAGAAGAAGAAGAAAGAAGAAGAAAAAAGAAAGAAGAAGAAGTGAAGAAGAAGAAAATTGAAGAAGAAGAATTTGAAGAAGAAAAAATTTGAAGAAGAATTTGAAGAATTTGAATAAGAAGAATTTGAGAAGAGGAAGGGAAAAATTTTAAGAAGAAGAATTTGAAGAAGAAGAAGAAGAATTTGAAGAAGAAGAAGAATTTGAAGAAGAAGAAGAATTTTAAGAAGAAGAAGAAGAAGAAGAAGAATAGAAGAAGAAAGAAGAAGAAGAAGAAAGAAGAAGAAGAAGAAGAAGAAAAAGAAGAAGAAGAAGAAGAATTTGAAGAAGAAGAAGAAGAATTTGAAGAAAGAAGAAGAAGAAGAAGAAATTTTAAGAAGAAGAATTTGAAGAAGAAGAAGAAGAAGAAGAATTTTAAGAAGAATTTTAAGAAGAAGAAGAAGAAGAAGAAGAAGAAGAAGAAGAAAAGAAAAGAAGAAAAGAAGAAGAAGAATTTGAAGAAGAAGAAAAAGAAAAAAGAAAAAAGAGAAGAAGAAGAAAACAAGAAAAAAGAAAAGAAGAAGAATTTGAAGAAGAATTTGAAGAAGAAGAAGAAGAATTTGAAGAAGAAGAATTTGAAGAAAAAAGAAGAATTTGAAGAAAATTTGAAGAAGAAGAAGAAGAAGAAGAAGAAGAAAAGAAGAAAAAAGAAAAGAAGAAGAAGAAGAAGAAGAAGAAGAAGAAAGAAAAGAAGAAGAAGAAGAAGAATTTGAAAAAAGAAGAAAAGAATTAAGAAGAAGGAAGAAGAAGAAAAGAATAAGAAGAAGAAGAAGAAGAAAAAAAAAGAAGAAGAAGAAAGAAAAGAAAGAAGAAAGAAAAGAAGAGTTTGAAGAAGAAGAAGAAGAAGAGAAGAAGAAGAAAAGAAGAATAAGAAGAAGAGAAGAATTGGAAGAAAAGAAGAATTGAAATAGATAGAAGAAAATGAAGAAGAAGAAAAAAAAGAATAAGAAGAAGAAGAAGAAGAAAGAAGAAGAGAAGAGAAGAATTTGAAGAAGAAGAAGAATTTGAAAAGAAGAAGAAGAATTTAAAGAAGAATTGAAAAGAAGAAGAAGAAGAATAAAAGAAGGAGAAGAAGAATTGAAGAAGAATAATTTGAAAAGAATTTAATAGAAGAAGAGAAGAATTTGAAGAATTTGAA
This sequence comes from Rapana venosa, assembly GCA_028751875.1. NCBI lineage: Eukaryota > Metazoa > Mollusca > Gastropoda > Neogastropoda > Muricidae > Rapana > Rapana venosa. The sequence goes on from JAQIHA010000718.1 coordinate 1,899, forward strand.
GAAGAATTTGAAGAAGAAGAAATTTGAAGAAGAAAAGAAGAAGAGAAAGAATTTGAAGAAGAATGAATAGAGAAGAAGAAGAAGAATTTGAAGAAGAGAATTTAAGAAGAAGAGATTTGAAGAGAAGAAAGAATTGAAAAAATTTGAAAGAAGAAGAATTTGAAGAATTTGAAGAATTTGAAGAAGAATTTGAAGAAGAAGAAGAAGAAGAAGAAGAAGAAGAAGAAGAGAAAAGAAGAAGAAGAAGAAGAATTTGAAGAAGAAGAAGAAGAACAAGAACAAGAAAAGAATTTGAAGAAGAATTTGAGAAGAAGAAGAGAAGAAGAAGAAGAAGAAGAAGAAGAAGAAGAAGAAGAAGAAGAAGAAGAAGAAGAAGAAGAAGAATTTGAAGAGAATTTGAAGAAGAATTTGAAGAAGAAGAAGAAGATAGATAAGAAGAAGGAGAAGAAGAATTTGAAGAAGAATAAGAAGAAGAAGAAGAAGAAAGAAGAATTTGAAGAAGAAGAAGAATTGAAGAATTGAAGAAGAATTGAAGAAGGAAGAAGAAGAAGAAGAAGAAGAAGAAGAAAAGAAGAAGAAGAAGAAGAATTTGAAGAAGAAGAAGAAGAAGAAGAGAGAGAAGAAGAAGAAGAAGAAAGAAGAAGAAAGAGAAGAAAAGAAGAAGAAGAAGAAGAAGAAGAAGAATTTGAAGAAGAAGAAGAGAAGAAGAAGAAGAAAGAAGAAGAAGAAGAAGAAGAAGAAGAAGAAAGAAGAACAAGAAAAGAAAAGAAAAGAAGAAGAAGAAGGAGAAGAAGAAATTGAAGAAAAATAATTTGAAGAAGAATTTGAAGAAGAAGAAGAATTTTAAGAAGAATTTTAAGAAGAAGAAGAAGAAGAAGAAGAAGAAGAGAAGAAGAAGAAGAAAAGAAGAAGAAGGAGAAGAAGAAGAAGAAGAAGAAGAAGAAGAAGAAGAAGTAGGAGGAGGACTTGAAGTTCAGAAGAAGCATCAACTACAGCGGTGGCAACACGTGGCTCACTCACTGCCTGTGGGCCACACAAGCATCACAAAGCCTCCTGCTAGCGGGCAGGGTGATAGCTAGAGTCTGTGATGAGGTAGTCAGTGGTCTGTGTGGCTGTGTCTTAGAGAAAGGGGTCACATTGTACATGAGGAATGCTACGTCACCTTACATTGGATCAAGTATGGACCCTTCCTTTTCTGAGCATGGACGACTGGGAGTGGTTCTCCCCCCTGTCCTCACACCCCTCTGCTGGCTGTCAGCATGGCTCCACTTCGTCCTCAGGGTGGCTGGGAGCTTGTTCATCATCCCCCCTTCCAGGCACACCTGACCTCCTTCAGCTTCTGCCTGTGTTCAAGGTTGTAACGAAGACTTGCTGTTTACACTTTGGAGTGAACACCCATGTTGCTGGTGATAGGCAGACATTCTCTAAACATACAACCAGCATCTGCATATAGCCAGTGGTGAGACAATAACCAGCATCTGTATAACCTATAGCTAGTATTGAGACAACAACCAGCATCTGTATAGCCTATAGCCAGTGGTGAGACAACAACCAGCATATGTATAGCCAGTGGTGAGATAACAACCAGCATCTGTATAGCCAGTGGTGAGATAACAACCAGCATCTGTATATAGCCAGTATTGAGACAACAACCAGCATATGTATAGCCTATAGCCAGTGGTGAGACAACAACCAGCATCTGTATATAGCCAGGATTGAGACAACAGCCAGCATCTGTATATAGCCAGGATTGAGACAACAGCCAGCATCTGTATATAGCCAAGATTGAGACAACAGCCAGCATCTGTATATAGCCAGGATTGAGACAACAGCCAGCATCTGTATATAGCCAGGATTGAGACAACAGCCAGCATCTGTATATAGCCAGGATTGAGACAACAGCCAGCATCTGTATAGCCTATAGCCAGTGGTGAGACAACAGCCAGCATCTGTATAGCCAGTGGTGAGACAACAACCAGCATCTGTATAGCCAGTGGTGAGACAACAACCAGCATCTGTATAGCCAGTGGTGAGACAACAACCAGCATCTGTATAGCGCGCGCGCGCGCGTGTGTGTGCACGCGCGCGCGCGTGTGTGTGTATGTGTGCGTGTGTACGAGCGCGCACAAATAGTTCTGCTTTCAACACCAGACATGTCTCATTTTCACCATGAACAATTTATAGTTAACAGTTCTGCTTTGAACATCACAGAATGCCACAGAGTAAAACGGTGAACTGTTGAACTATAAACTGCAGCACTAGGCCTACCAATCTCTCACAGTGCAAAAAGGTGAACTATTGAACTATGAACTGCAGCACTACCAATCCCTACAGTGCAAAAAGATGAACTGTGCACAGTGAACTGCAGCACTACCAATCCCTACAGTGCAAAAAGATGAACTATTGAACTATGAACTGCAGCACTACCAATCCCTACAGTGCAAAAAGATGAACTATTGAACTATGAACTGCAGCACTACCAATCCCTACAGTGCAAAAAGATAAAACTGTGCCAGTGAACGCGCACTTGATAGCTTGGTCCAAAGCCAGATGCGAAGACGGGGTTGGACAGTCATGTCAAGGTAACGCACCTCCTACAACACGAAAACCTTAAAAGTGGCGGTGGTTTGATCTCCGTTCGGTTTAAGCTTTTCCGCCATCCACTCGAGCGTGGGGGGGCCGGGTTTGTAGTCTTCGGATGAGCATAAACCAAAGGTTAAAAGTGAACAGGTTTTTTTGCCACTAAAAAAACCCAGGGCAAAAAGAGAATGCTTTTCCCTGGAAAAATTCGTAGAAAAAAAGCAGTCAGACAGGAATCATAATAATATACGAAGGAAAAGAAAAAATAGGGGTGGCGTCTTTGTGGCCGTATTATGAAAAAAGGAATGGAGAATGCTGAGGATGGAAACCTATCAACGCGGGGAATAAAGAAAAGAAGAAGGGTAAACATGAAAAACCCCAAAATCATACTGTAGCCCAACCAAGACAGGAAGAAAAAGAAAGATACATTTTATGAACAATACAGGCTGAAAGGGAAACACAAAAAACCAGACATGAGGGGGCCTAAATGCAAAATGGGAAAAAGACACAAAAACCCAAAAAAGCCAGGGGAAAAAAGAAGGTTTGGGGAGCAAAAATGACAACGGAGAAAATTGGGGGAAATTTGATGACAAAAACCCGGGCCTTGGAGGGAATTATTTGCACACCCTGAGATCAAAAGTTCCCTGGTTTTCCCCCCGGGGAAAGAGAAAAAAACCAGTCGCCCACCTGAGATCAATGGGACATGAGGAATCGTCTAGAGTAAGGAGCCGATTTTGGCAGGATCACCCCCTTGTACCGAACCCTAAAGTGAAGCGGGGGAAAAAAATGTTTGGGGAAAACCAAGACAAAAAACATTTTGATGTGAAAAGTGCGCAAACCAAAGTAAATGTGCTTTCACCCTCACTGAAAAGCAAGTTCCAAGCACTGGTGGATACTGAAAACTAAACCTCCGGAACACTAATATAAAACCTGTGGAAACAAATCAGGACACCACACACAAGGGCCGTGAAACGTGTTAGGGCAGAGACAGGGAAGAAAAAGGTGGATTACAGCAAACACCCCGGGAAACCATTTAAACAGGAGAGAAAATAAGAAGAAAAAATTTTGGCAAAGTCAGAGCGGTGAGAGAGAGGTACAAAAACATACAGGAAAGCAAACCCAAACGTGAAAAGGAAAGCAAAAAAGACAAAGGGACCTAATGGATGAATTGCAAGAAAGCTGGGAGGCCGCCGCAAAGGGAGAGCAAGGCAGATGTATAAAAATCACCCAAGATGTCGTGGCAAAATACCGGGGCAAAACCGAAAAAACCAAACCTGATAAACAAAGGCCAAATACTTACCACAGAAAGAAAAAGATGCAAGTGGGGAGAACATTTTCCCACGTTTTCAAAAAGACCACCCCCAATGAAGAGGCAGATGTACAAATCCTGAGCCCATCTCAATGTGAACAGCCCCCACAGGAAGGAAGAGATTAAAGCAGCAGCACTTCTCAAGAAAGGAAAAAGCCCCTGGCCAGGACAACTCAACGCAGAAAATTTTTTAAAGGGGATCCGAGTTTTCAACTAAAGTTCTACAGCCACTCTTTGCAGCTATAGGAGGGAACAATACCCGAGATTTGGGCAGAAGGAGTCATCGTGAAGTCCCAAAAAAGGAGCCCTGAACAATTTAACAACTGGAGAGGAATCCCCTCTATCTGTTCCCCGCAAGATTCGGCAAAGATCATCATCGGGCGAAACTAGAGGCAGTGGACCAACAATCAGAAAGGAAAAAGGCAGGGTTTCCCACCAGGGAAGAAAATCTAGACCAATCTTCCCCCTGGCAACACATTGAAAAGTCACGGAATGGCAGAGACAGTGTATTCAACTTGTAGATTTTGAAAAAGCCCTTTTTCAGATTCATCGAGAATGTATGGCGCATACTCCGGGATAAGGATTCCAAGGGGATTTTCCCAAATCATTAACAGCTTCTACAAAATTCATGTGCAGAGTAGGAACAGCAAACCCGTTTAGTGTACAAAAACCGGGGTCAGACAAGGGTGCCCCATGTCAGCATACTCTTTCAACCGACAATTGATTGGGTGATGAGACAGACAACAGTGACCATCACGGGGTCAGATGGACCCCCTTCTCAACGCTTGAAGACCTAGATTTTGCCAACGATCTGGCACTGCTCTCACATACCCACCATCACATTCAAGAGAAGACATCCCGTCTCAGCACTTTCGCACAGCAAGTAGGCCTGAAAATCAGTCAGAAGTGATGACACTGAACGTTCAGAACCCCTCACCGGTCACAGTGAATGGAGAAGATTTACCAACAACTGAAGAGTTCACGTACCTCGGGTGCACTGTTAGGGCATGACGGCGGAGCAGGCAGCGACATCAAGAACGGGATTAGCAAAGCAAGAAATGCTTACAGAAATCTGAACAATGTGTGGAAATCATCCCAGTACAGCACCAGGACCAAACTAAGACTATACCAGAGCTGTGTACTTTCCACCCTTTTGTACGGCTCGGACTGCTGGAGGATGACTGAGAGTGATCTCGACAAACTATTCACATTCCAACGAAGGAAATCTCAGAAGAATTTTGGCGCATTTCAGGCCTGAGACATCTCCAACCAAGAACTTTTTGCCCGTTGCAACCAGGAAGCGATGGACACCTCATCATGCCATAGGCGATGGGGATGGATAGGGCATATCTGCCTCGGGAAAGGGAACATTGCCCAGGGAACAGCCCTCCAGGGACACCAGAGGGGAAACGCAAACGAGGACACCAGAACACTTGGCGTCGGATGTCGAAACCGATCTAAGACCTTCCAAAAATACCTGGGAAACCCATTCGAAGCTGGCCCAGGACAGACAGGAGTGGAGAACATTTGTTGCTGCCCTACGTGCCAATAAGGCACAAAGGCATTGATGACGATGCTCCTCTTGTGGCGACAATCTCTCCCCAGGGAGAACAGCCCAAATTTCATGCAGAGAGCTCTGCGGTGACTCAAAGAGGTATACAATACAATACCATACAATACAATACCATACAATACAATACCATACAATACAATACCATACAATACAATACTATAAAATACGATACGAAAACAATACAATACCATACAATACAATACCATACAATACATACCATACAATACAATACCATACAATACAATACTATAAAATTACGATACGAAACAATGCATAACATTACAATACAATACAATATAGTACATTCTGAATGGTGGCCACAACAGTGTCTCTCCAAGACTTTCTTCCTTGAAACTCCAACCCGGAAAGCTTTGACACACACTGACACACAGGTACAGAAGTGTATGGGGAACCGAATCTGAGGTCACCATGAGACCAGAGCAACTGGAGCCACCGAATTAACGATAATGTTCTTTTACTGCATACTGATCAAAGGAGATGAGAGGATGACATGGTGATGCCAAAAGAGGAGGGCATGCTTTGAGACTATTGCAGGGCTGTAAAATATATCTCTGTTCCCATCTACAGATCATTTTCCTGGCATCATCCGGGGGCAGGATCAGACACTTGCAGTTTTTGGGGAATGAAGCAACACTCTAAAAAAAGCATCCTTTTAACCCTGAATTTAGGCTCTACCCGTGTAGTCCCCTCTCCCCAGTGATACCAAAGCAAAATTCACTCTGTGAAGGTGCTGGGGAGTCAAATAAACCCCACGATCCTTTGGGGACTGGGAAAACCCAGCCATCTGGGCCCGTAACTCCCCCAAAATTAACCCAAAGCACCAGGGAGGTGGGGGCAGCCCACAGTGTGGCAGGTTTAGTAAAAGAGGGGGGTTTCCCGTTGTGAAACCCGAACCGTTTGGTTCGTTTTGGGAGGGGGGGGAAAATCCTTTTGTAATTGTAGACTCAGTCCTTCAGTCACTGTCTAAAAAATTTTAAAAAGGGCCCGTAGGGGGGACCAGTTTTGGACCAAAAAATGGCTTTTTAAAATCTCTCTCTCTCTCTCTCTCTTCTTCTCTCTCTCCTCTCTCTTCTTTTCTTCCCCTTTTCTCTCTCCTTTCTTTCTTTTTCGTTTTTTTTTTGTTTTCCAAAATGATAAATTTTTTTTTCCCTTGGGTTTTTTTCCTTTTTTTTTTTGGGGTTTTTTTTTTTTTGTTTGGTTCTTTTTTTGGTTTTTTGGGTTTTGGGGGGGTTTTTTTTGGGGGGGGGATATTCGGTTGTCCCCTCTCCCCTTATTGTTGTTTCCGCTTTTTTTTTGCTCTTGGTTTCTTTGCTATTTTTTCGGTTGTTTCTGTGTTTTCTGTTTTGTTTTTCTTTCTTACTTGTTGCTTCTTCTCTCTCTCTCTCTCTCTCTCTCTCTCTCTCTTCTCTCTCTCCTCTCTTCTCTCTCTCTCTCTCTCTCTCTCTCTCTCTTCGGTGATTTTTGTGGGGATTTTTGTAGATATTTTTTTCTGTATACCTGTGGGAGTGTATTGCTATGGGCTTTATTTGATTTTATTATCATGTATATCCCTAAGGGCGGGGACTGGATGTAAAAAAAAGCACATGAGTCCTTATTCATTATCCTCGAAATAAAGAATTTGTAATTGTCATTCTCTCTCTCTCTCTCTCTCTCTCCCCTCTCTCTCTCTCTCTCTCTCTCTCTCTCTCTCTCTCTCTCTCTCTCTCTCTCTCTTCTCTCTCTCCCCTTGATAACGATGTCCATCTGACGTTCTTATGATAACGACCTTGTTCATCTCACGTTCTTATGATAAGACCTGTTCATCTGATGTTCTGTACACTCCGTCCCGTTCCCTTCGTTCAGCTGTAGGCCTATATACGTTGTGCTTTCGAAACCCAGTTTTAAAAACAAACCAATGTTGGCCCGTCGCTTGTCTCTGTTTCCGGTCCCTCCACATGGAACGACCTCCCTCTTCCACTTCATCAAAAGTCTTCATTTGATTCTTTCAAATCTAGCCTCAAAACCCACTTATACTCTACTTGAGATCTTCCCCTGTTATCTGTTCCTACTTTTCAATAGCTACCTTCACCTCCACCACTCCCACCTAAGTGTGTTGTGTTTATAAATTTGATATTTGTTTATCTTGATATTTGTGGATGGTTGCATGCATGTGAATGATTTGAATACAAGCGCTTTGATTTGTTTGCTTTACAAGATTCAGTGCTATATAAATTCCATACATTATTATTATTATTATTATTATTATAACAACAACGACGTTGCTCACCTGACGTTCTTATGATGTGGACATTGTTCATCTGACAGTCTAGCTGAAGCCTGGTTCATAATTATGATGTAGACATTGTTCATCTGACAGTCTAGTTGAAGCCTAGTTCATAATTATGATGTGGACATTGTTCATCTGACAGTCTAGCTGAAGCCTAGTTCATAATTATGATGTAGACATTGTTCATCTGACAGTCTAGCTGAAGCCTAGTTCATAATTATGATGTAGAAAAATTGTTTCATCTGACAGTCTAGCTGAAGCCTAGTTCATAATTATGATGTAGACATTGTTCATCTGACAGTCTAGCTGAAGCCTAGTTCATAATTATGATGTAGACATTGTTCATCTGACAGTCTAGCTAAAGCCTAGTTCATAATTATGATGTAGACGTTGTTCATCTGATAGTCTAGCTGAAGCCTAGTTCATAATTATGATGTGGACATTGTTCATCTGACAGTGTAGCTGAAGCCTAGTTCATATGATGTAGACATTGTTCATCTGACAGTCTAGCTGAAGCCTAGTTCATAATTATGATGTAGACATTGTTCATCTGACAGTCTAGCTGAAGCCTAGTTCATAATTATGATGTAGACATTGTTCATCTGACAGTGTAGCTGAAGCCTAGTTCATAATTATGATGTAGACATTGTTCATCTGACAGTCTAGCTGAAGCCTAGTTCATAATTATGATGTAGACATTGTTCATCTGACAGTGTAGCTGCAGCCTAGTTCATAATTATGATGTAGACATTGTTCATCTGACAGTCTAGCTAAAGCCTAGTTCATATAATGTAGACATTGTTCATCTGACAGTCTAGCTGAAGTCTAGTTCATAATTATGATGTAGACATTGTTCATCTGACAGTCTAGCTGAAGCCTGGTTCATAATTATGATGTAGACATTGTTCATCTGACAGTCTAGTTGAAGCCTAGTTCATATGATGTAGACATTGTTCATCTGACAGTCTAGCTGAAGCCTAGTTCATATGATGTAGACATTGTTCATCTGACAGTGTAGCTTAATCCTAATTCATAATTATGATGTAGACATTGTTCATCTGACAGTCTAGCTAAAGCCTAGTTCATATGATGTAGACATTGTTCATCTGACAGTCTAGCTGAAGCCTAGTTTATAATTATGATGTAGACATTGTTCATCTGACAGTGTAGTGAAGCCTACTTCTTAAGGTGGGAGCGTTATTCCACATGCCCACATCTTCTAGTTCTAATATTGTGAAATGTCATATACCCTCAAGGGTTTGCTGTTGGATATTTTTTTCAAAAACCAAATTCGCGAAGTCTTGAAGTGTCGTGTTGGATTGGTCAAGGGGCACCGTGAAGTCTTGTGGGCTTGAAGTCGCCCAGTTTGTCTAGTAGGATTGATCATGAGGAACCACTGACGATTTTGCAGCCAGCTTCCTCCACTCCCTGCAGAGTGCAACTTACGACTTCCAAAGTAATCACTTGTGCCCAAAACTTTCCCCCATCCACTAGACCGTGGGTAGTGGTCTGGGTGCTAGTCTTTCAGATGAGACGATAAACTGCTACGCGCATTTTTAAAGCGCACGTAAAAGAAACCACGGCAACAAGAGATTTTGTCCCTGACAAAATTATGTAGAAAAAAGCAATAGAATAGAATAGGATAGGATAGAATACAACAGGGTGGTTAAAAAGGAAGAGGCGTCTGCTGGTGACAAAGTCTTCCCCAGGACTGCTGGTGACAAAAAGTCTTCCCCAGGACTGCTGGTGACAGTCTTCCCCAGGACTGCTGGTGACAAAGTCTTCCCCAGGATTGCTGGTGACAAAGTCTTCCCCATGACTGCTGGTGACAAAAAGTCTTCCCCAGGACTGCTGGTGACAGTCTTCCCCAGGACTGCTGGTGACAAAGTCTTCCCCAGGACTGCTGGTGACAAAGTCTTCCCCAGGACTGCTGGTGACAAAGTCTTCCCCAGGACTGCTGGTGACAAAGTCTTCCCCAGGACTGCTGGTGACAAAGTCTTCCCCAGGACTGCTGGTGACAAAGTCTTCCCCAGGACTGCTGGTGACAGTCTTCCCCAGGACTGCTGGTGACAAAGTCTTCCCCAGGACTGCTGGTGACAAAGTCTTCCCCAGGACTGCTGGTGACAAAGTCTTCCCCAGGACTGCTGGTGACAGTCTTCCCCAGGACTGCTGGTGACAAAGTCTTCCCCAGGACTGCTGTCCCCAGGACTGCTGGTGACAAAGTCTTCCCCAGGACTGCTGGTGACAAAGTCTTCCCCAGGACTGCTGGTGACAGTCTTCCCCAGGACTGCTGGTGACAAAGTCTTCCCCAGGACTGCTGTCCCCAGGACTGCTGGTGACAAAGTCTTCCCCAGGACTGCTGGTGACAAAGTCTTCCCAGGACTGCTGGTGACAGTCTTCCCCAGGACTGCTGGTGACAAAGTCTTCCCCAGGACTGCTGTCCCCAGGACTGCTGGTGACAAAGTCTTCCCCAGGACTGCTGGTGACAAAATCTTCCCCAGGACTGCTGGTGACAAAGTCTTCCCCATGACTGCTGTCCCCAGGACTGCTGGTGACAAAGTCTTCCCCAGGACTGCTGGTGACAAAGTCTTCCCCAGGACTGCTGTCCCCAGGACTGCTGGTGACAAAGTCTTCCCCAGGACTGCTGGTGACAAAGTCTTCCCCAGGACTGCTGTCCCCAGGACTGCTGGTGACAGTCTTCCCCATGACTGCTGGTGACAAAGTCTTCCCCATGACTGCTGGTGACAAAGTCTTCCCCAGGACTGCTGGTGACAAAGTCTTCCCCAGGACTGCTGGTGACAAAGTCTTCCCCAGGACTGCTGGTGACAAAGTCTTCCCCATGACTGCTGTCCCCAGGACTGCTGGTGACAAAGTCTTCCCCAGGACTGCTGGTGACAAAGTCTTCCCCAGGACTGCTGTCCCCAGGACTGCTGGTGACAAAGTCTTCCCCAGACTGCTGGGACAAAGTCTTCCCCGGGACTGCTGTCCCCAGGACTGCTGGTGACAAAGTCTTCCCCAGGACTGCTGGTGACAAAGTCTTCCCCAGGACTGCTGTCCCCAGGACTGCTGGTGACAAAGTCTTCCCCAGGACTGCTGGTGACAAAGTCTTCCCCAGGACTGCTGGTGACAAAGTCTTCCCCAGGACTGCTGGTGACAGTCTTCCCCAGGACTGCTGGTGACAAAGTCTTCCCCAGGACTGCTGTTGCCTGCAGTCATGGCAGAGCCTGGAGGAGCAGGGCCTGGAGCCTGGTCTTGGCTCTCCACCTCCAGTTCTGTGCACACCAGTCCTGCTCGTGTTTCAGTGATTGTCCTGGAAATAAATATCTCCTAGCCACGCACAAGATAACATAACTATGCATGTTAAAGACCAGGCAGTTCATGCCAGTACTGGGCAGTTGCACTATACATCGGATCGGTGGATCGGTGGTCTAGAGGTAACGCGCCTGTCTAGAAAGCGAAAAGTCCGGGTTCGTATCCCGTCTGGGCCCGAAACTTTTCCCCCATCCATTAGACCATGAGTGGTGGTCTGGACGCTAGTCTTTCGGATGAGACGATAAACCGAGGTCCCGTGTGTTACAGAAAATTATGCAGCGCACGAAAAAGAACCCACGGCAACAAGAGAGTTGTCCCTGGCAAAATTCTTAGAAAAAAGCCACTCTGATAGGGAAAGAAATACAGTTGCAGACCAAAAAAAAAAAAAAAAGGGTGGGGCGCCTTTTTGG
>JAQIHA010000719.1:0-13371 GCA_028751875.1 Rapana venosa
TGCACACAGGCTGAAAGCACGCGATCAATAAACACTTTCCACTTTTGCAAGAAAGGTCAGAGGTGATGGGTATAAAGAAGGTTGGAGGGGGGGGGGGGATGCAGTGGGCACTTTTGGGCCGTGTGTGAGGCTGGGTGAAGGTGAACACTCTTCCGCCAGACCTGTCTGTCCACCTCACCATCTCAGATGGTCTCAACCTTGCCAGCCTGCACACACTGCTCCCCTCCCCGCCCCCTTTCCACACACACACACACACACACACACACACACACACATACACACACACTCTCTCTCTCTCCTCTCTCTCTCTCTCTCTCTCTCTCTCTCTCCTCTCTCTCTCTTCCTCTCTCTCTCCTCTCTCTCTCTCTCTCCTCTCCAGCACTAAGGGGGACGGGATAGTCTGGTGGTTAGAGTGATGTATTCGTGATCCGCTGACCCGGGTTCCATTCTTGTTCAAGAGGATTTTTCCTCTGGAGTTAACTTCAGTGCCGACTCCACTCTCCCCAAAAGTCCTTCGGATGAAACTATAACCGAGGTCCCGTGTGCGACCGCACGCAGAACATCTTGCGCACATGTTAAAACCCGTTCCGCTTTTCTGAATGTGTGCCGGTGGGAACGGATGGCGACATTGCCAAAACTGCATACACACAGGTCTATCTATCTATCTATCTGTCCCGTAGTCTGACGACCGTGGGGGCACCCTCAAAGACTCAACAACCAGTTCCCTCCATTCCTCTCTCTGTTCTGCCTTTCTCAGGGTTTTGTTGAGTTCTAGGCCTGTCCATTCGCTGATGTTATCCTCCCAGCTCTTCCTTGGTCTGCCTCTTCTTCTTCCTCCTTGGACAGTGCCTTGCAAAACTGTCTTTGTAATTCCTTGGGATCTTGTGACATGCCCATACCATTTAAGTTTACGCTTTTTCACGATCGTTAGAAGGTTCTCATAGGGTCCAATGGTTTGCTGGATTCTGTTATGCACGCTTTCGTTGCTTATGTGGTCTTTGTAGGAGATGCCAAGGAGTCTCCGAAAGCATCTCATCTCCACTGCCTGTACTCTTCTCTCCAAATCTGCAGTCAGGGTCCATGATTCACAGGCATACAGAAATATGGATATGACAAGGGAGCGCATTAGTCTGATCTTGGAGATAAGTGAGATATTCTTATCTCTCCAGATGGTGTTTAGTTTTGACAAAGCTGTTATTGTCTGTGCAGTCCTGCATACTACTTCTGGCTTGGATCCCTGGTCTGATACAATGGCTCCCAGGTACTTGAAGCTTTGAACTGTTTCCAGTTTCTGGTCATTAACCCTGATATCAGTGCTAATGCCCTTGGTGCTATTAGTCATCAGTTTGGTCTTCTCTGCACTGATTTCCATGCCATATGTTTTGGAGGCCTTATTCAAGTGTTCTGTTAGGCTGGCAAGCTCTTTTTCTGATCCTGCTATTCCATCAATGTCATCTGCGAAGCGGAGGTTTGTGATCGTTCTGCCACCAATGCACACAGGTACTGGATGAAAAAAAATCACAGGAGTGCGTATACCATTATCCTGAACATGAAAGAATGAAATAAATAGATACAAAAGAGAGCCCGTCCTTCCCACTGCCACCTCACCCAGTGAGAACTCTCAGCTGTAGACAACATGCCCTGGTCTGTGCACAGGCACAGCAGTCAGCTGTAGACACCATGCCCTGATCTCTGCACAGGCACAACACAACATGCCCTGGTCTGTGCACAGGCACAACAGTCAGCTGTAGACACAACATGCCCTGGTCTGTGCACAGGCACTACAGTCAGCTGCCACAAGCCCCGGTGATGCTCCTGTGGCTACACAACGTTCATGAAGGCATCTTCGCCAGGCGTTCGTGAAGACGTTAGCCACAACCTCATTGATCCCATTAAATGGAAAGGTTATTTTTAATTCTCTTAGTTCGAGGATGATGGAATAAACACTCGTATGCTTTTTTCATCCACCACGTGTGTACGCAGTTTTGTCGATGTTGCCATCGGATCCCACCGGCACACAATGGCCTACTCTTCCGGAAAGCGGAACGAGTTTGAACGTGTGCGCAAGATGTTCTGCGTGCGTTCGCACACGGGACCTCGGTTTATAGTCTCATCCGGACTTTTGGGGAGAGTGGAGTCGGCACTGAATCTAACTCCAGAGGAAAAGTCATTTTGAACGAGAATCGAACCCGGGTCAGCAGATCACAAATATATCGCTCTAACCACCAGGCTATGCTGTCACCTTGTTAAGACAAGGTGATTTTAGAAGAATGTAGGGTCACATGTCAACAGTGAGCATCACCACCAATCTGACATCAATCACTCAATCATCTTACCGTACCTCCTCACAACGCAAACCTACAGATTACAAGTCAGAACTCGTGACAGCAGCCAGCAGCAGCACAGCAAGGATCCAGAATTAAACAGAAAATACTACAGCAAGTTTAACACCGAAAAGCCTGAATGTAACTAGCTTTTCGCTTGGTACTCAACACAAAGAATTATCAAGATCACCATCACAGTACCAGAGACATACAGGCAGACAGACAGGCAAGCAAACAAACAGGCGAGGACAGACACTGACAGATAAACCTAGACAGCAAAGACAGAATAAATCAGATCATGGGCAGTTACTATGCCAACCAGCCATGTAGGCTGTCTTCCTCTAAGTCAGATCCCTGACTGGGGACAATAGTCTACTAGATGGTAAAACGTCAACATCTGTGCGACATCAAACGAGCTTAGCATGGAAAAAAGCGCCCGCCCCAAGACAGTGTCCAGACGAGCCAAGTCGCAAGTGAATCCATCAGACCTTCCCTGTCTCCGCAGCTTCTGCACTCTAACCATGAATGGAGACTCGCATGTCCTCCTTCCCCCTCCCCCCCCCCCCTCTCATTTTTACCCCGATCCTCGCTGTTCATGTGGCCACTGAAAGAGAGAGCTCTCTGACCCTGCAGGCACAGCTGAAGCAGAAGACAGAGGACGGAGTTGCAGGCAGGCAGGAAGGAAGGCCATGATTAGGGTACCTTGTCACCAGTGCCCATAGCACGTCGGCCAATTTCAGATGGCCTGTGAATCTATCTTTGATTATGGCCACTGAGTATGTTTCTGCACTGGGAAAAAACCTCATACGCTCTCCTCTCTCTCTCTCTCACTCTCTCTTCCTCTCTCCTCTCTCCTCTCTCTCTCTCTCTCTCTCTCTCTCTCTCTCTCTCTCTCTCTCTCCTCTCTCTCCTCTCTCTCTCTCTCTCTCTCTACTCTCTCTCTCTCTCTCTCTCTCTCTCTCTCTCTCTCTCTCTCTCTCTCCTCCTCTCTCTCTCTCTCTCTCTCTCTCTATTAGTCAGGTGGAATAACCATTTCGAAATCTTGGTCATCATCAAAGGTTCTAGCTGCGATATAGATACACTCACTCTAGATAATTCATTCTGAATTAAGAAGAAGAAGAATTGCAAAAAGAAGAAACATATTTGGGGGGGAAAAGACGAAAAACATTTGCGAATTTTTTTTTATACAAAATGTGTAGAATAATTTGAAGAAAAACAATTTCAAAAACAATGATTTTATGAATAGTTTTTAAGAGTGGGAATTAGAAGAAGGAGAATTTAAAGAATTTGAAGAAGAAAAAGGAGAAGAAGAAAAGTAGGACAAGGATGGATAGATGAACAGGTGGGGGGTGGGAGGAGGGAGGAAGAGAATAACGACAGTAACAGCAGCATTTAGAACAATACGACAATAACAGTGACGCAGCAGCAAGCAAAAAAGACAACTGCAATAACACCAACAACAACAGCAAACAAAAAAGACAACTGCAATAACACCAACAACAACAGCAAACAAAAAAGACAACTGCAATAACACCAACAACAGCAAACAAAAAAGACAACTACAATAACACCAACAACAACAGCAAACAAAAAAGACAACTGCAATAACACCAACAACAACAGCAAACAAAAAAGACAACTGCAATAACACCAACAACAACAAACTAACAAAAAAGACAACTGCAATAACACCAACAACAGCAAACAAAAAAGAACAACAGAAAAAAATGACAATACAGGAAAGAAACAAAATAATAAACCCACAACAATGGCAACACAACCGCAGCAAAACAAATCAAGCCAACAATAGTGATGACAACAGCAGACACAGGAACAACCCTAGCCTTAAGACAGACAACACAGTACACTCCAACACACACACACACAACACACAACACAACACACACACACACAAAACACACACACACACACACACAAACATATATATATATATATATATATAAATATATATAACATATATATAAATATATATATATATATATATAGCCACTGTCTGCATCAGCACAGAACCATGCCATTGTGCTCTGACATCCTCCCCATTCAATGGGTCAGGACAGGAGGCTGTTGATCCCCTGTCTTGAAGGACAAAGCCCTGACCAAGAACACGGGTCAATGCCAGCACACGCTCACCCACTCACACCCATGACCCTCTTCCTCCACATGCTCACTATGGCCAGTGTCAATGAGTCATAACCGTGGCATAAAAGAAATACTATTGATAATATACTCCTGTTTCTGGGGGCTTCTTGTTGATGCCGTTACTTTAAAGATGCTCTATTTGATCATGGACGGAAAGCATTTAAAAGAATTTATTGTGAGTGTGAAACCTATACCACATCAGGCCTTTTTTTAAAAAAGTGGGAGATTGAAAAGAAGGCCGTAATGAAGGCAGAGAAAAGATTGTATTTCTTATTGTATCAACGATACAAACACATCTAGGATATTGTCACTTTCAAGCTTTAAACGCTCAGCAACAGGAAAGAAACAGATCAAAAGCATATAAGCAAATGACACTTGTTCCAAAACTGACAGATTCGTGTGTTCTTTTCCTATGGAAAAGGGAAGCAAGTCGGGCCAAGTCACTGTAGATCAAAACGCTCTGACACCTCGGTCATGCTGATGAAGACTAAGCTCACAGTGACGCTACCAATGACAGGCGCATTTGTTTCAGGCCAAAGTCTGGACTGGACTGATCATCACCCTGAGTCACTCCGCTCCATTAAAGTCACGTGTGTACACAGCAGGGTCTTCTCTGCCTGGGTGGGCAGGTGCCAGCCTATCAGTGACAATGTCAGCTGCAAATGCTGGCACTGAGTAAGGAGCTGAGGGGTGGGGGTTTGGGGGGTGGCTGTGATGGTGGAAGTGGTGATATCCTTGAAAGAGGATGGTTGATAGGGCGGAGAAATAAACCCTGCAAAACCCGAGGAGAATGTCTCTGTTGACGGTAGCCTGGACCTTTCGCCAGGACAACAACCAAGCTTTGTTATGTGAGGTGTGCCATTGCTCGTACTTCCTGCCATGTGGTCTTGCCGATGATGAAGAAAACAAGACAGACATAATCCGGGATGTGCAAACACACACACACACTCACAAACACACACACACACACACACACACACACACACACACACACACACACACACACACACACACACAAACACACACACACAAACATGGTCTAATATTTGTCTGGGTTTTTTGTTTTGTTTTTAATTCCACATATGCATGTTATTGTTTTTCTTGTTTGATTTGTATAGTTTACCATAGATTAGGTTTTTTATTCTATGTCTGCATATACATTATCTTTTTTTTCTCGATTTTTTTTCTTTAGATAGATGGCTTGATGAAAAAAGCAAATGCACTGCTTATTCAATGTCTATCTATCTATCTATCTGTCCCGTAGTCTGACGACCGTGGGGGCACCCTCAAAGACTCAACAACCAGTTCCCTCCATTCCTCTCTCTGTTCTGCCTTTCTCAGGGTTTTGTTGAGTTCTAGGCCTGTCCATTCGCTGATGTTATCCTCCCAGCTCTTCCTTGGTCTGCCTCTTCTTCTTCCTCCTTGGACAGTGCCTTGTAAAACTGTCTTTGCAAGTCCTTTGGATCTTGTGACATGCCCATACCATTTAAGTTTACGCTTTTTCACGATCGTTAGAAGGTTCTCATAGGGTCCAATGGTTTGCTGGATTCTGTTATGCACGCTTTCGTTGCTTATGTGGTCTTTGTAGGAGATGCCAAGGAGTCTCCGAAAGCATCTCATCTCCACCGCCTGTACTCTTCTCTCCAAATCTGCAGTCAGGGTCCATGATTCACAGGCATACAGAAATATGGATATGACAAGGGAGCGCATTAGTCTGATCTTGGAGATAAGTGAGATATTTTTATCTCTCCAGATGGTGTTTAGTTTTGACAAAGCTGTTATTGTCTGTGCAGTCCTGCATACTACTTCTGGCTTGGATCCCTGGTCTGATACAATGGCTCCCAGGTACTTGAAGCTTTGAACTGTTTCCAGCTTCTGGTCATTAACCCTGATATCAGTGCTAATGCCGTTGGTGTTATTAGTCATCAGTTTGGTCTTCTCTGCACTGATTTCCATGCCGTATGTATTGGAGGCCTTATATTTAAGTATTCTGTTAGGCTGGCAAGCTCTTTTTCTGATCCTGCTATTCCATCAATGTCATCTGCGAAGCGGAGGTTTGTGATCGTTCTGCCACCAATGCTGACTGATCCTTCATGATGTTACAGTGCATCAGCCATGATTCTCTCAAGGAAGATGTTGAAAAGAGTGGGTGAGAGTAGACAGCCCTGCCTTACTCCAACTGTTGTTCGAAACCATTCTCCAATGTTGTTGTTGTAGTACACTGCACTGGTGGCCTCGCTGTACAGCTGTTTGATGACTCTGATCAGGTTTGCATTGATGCTGTACAAATTCATGGTTGCCCACAAAGCTGCATGCCACACCCTGTCAAATGCCTTCTTAAAATCGATAAATACGTGGTAAAGGTCTTGTTGATGTTGAAGGTTACGCTCACATAGTATTCTGAGGTTGAATATCTGTTCTGTTGTGCTGCGCCCTGCTCTGAAACCTGCATGTTCCTCAGCAATGATGGTCTCTGCTTGTGGCTTCAGTCTATTCAATAGTATCTGCATATTATCTATTCAATGTACCATCTGAAAAAAAAAGTTTGACTTTGACTTTGACTTTGACAAACAAACACACACACACACACACACTACGTGAAACACCTACAACTTAAAATGAACAGGTCAACGAAGAAGACAACGACAGAGTGGACATGCATTACAGGCACAGCGGGGGAAGAGTTGTCTGCATGACGGCGGGTTGATGTTCCAGGGACGCCCTGAGCGGCATGGGAGGCTGACTGCACGACAGACAGGTGTCGTGCGAATGCAATGCTCTGGCTGCCTGAGAGCACAGAGGGGGAAGCCAATGGATCAACCAACACTCTGAGCTCCTACAGGAAAGGTCAGCAGGAGCGTGTCTGGATGAGGCGGAGGGGAGGGGGGGGGGGGTGTTGTACACTGCTGGCCATGTCTGGCGGCATAGCCTGGTGGTTAGAGGGATGCATTTGCGATCTGCTGGCCCGGGTTCGAATCTTATTCAAGAGGATTTTTAGTCGAGTTAACATCAGCGCCAACACCGCTTTCCCCAAAAGTCCTTCGGATGAGACTATAAACCCAGGTCCCGTGTGCAAACGCAGGCAGAACATCTCGCGCACACGATAAAATCCGTTCCGCTTTTCGGAGGAGTACGCCATTGTCCGCAGGTGGGAACGTATGACAGCATTTACAAAACTGCATACACACGAGGACCGGATGAAAAAAAGCTCATGGGTATTTATTCCATTATTTTCGAAATAAAAAAAAAAAGAATGAAGCTGTTCGACACTTCCCCAACCGTATCCTCCTCTTCGTCTTCAGATGTGGGCGCAACTCAGTTTGGCTATCAACAGAAAACAGCAGTTGTTGTTTGAGCGTTTGAAGAAGACGTGGGTGTACCTTGGGGCCCTCCACCATCAGCCGCCAGCAATACCCAGCCCATCCCTCCCTCTACCACTGCTGAACAACAACACCAGCCCACATCCCTCCCTCTACCACTGCTGAACACCAATACCAGCCCATCCCTCCCTCTACCAGTGCTGAACAACAACACCACCACCAGCACATCCCTCCCTCTACCAGTGCTGAACAACACCACCACCAGCCCGTCCCTCCCTCTACCAGTGCTGAACAACACCACCACCAGCCCACATCCCTCCCTCTACCAGTGCTAAACACCACCACCACCAGCCCACGTCCCTCACTGTACCAGTGCTGAACAACAATACCACCAGCCCATCCCTCCCTCTACCAGTGCTGAACACCACCACCACCAGCCCATCCCTCCCTCTACCACTGCTGAACACCACCACCACCACCAGCACAGGGTGCCAGAGACAACACGCTGCTGCCTGAAGGGGAAGGGAGCAGGCAGGTACCCGGGTACCCAACTCAAAGACACCCCTCTCTGAAGCATGGCCGCCACTGCAGGGGGCACCCTTCTCAAATTGATAAGCGGCTTCGGCAGTGGGGATAGTTTTGCGCATGCAACCGTTTTTTCCCCATCATTAAAGTAGCTTGTTCTGACAAAAGAAGGTGTCTAAACACGACCACTGTGTGCCTGAGCTCCAGAAATAACGATGTCTAGGAAACGCATGGATCGGTGAGGGCACATACTTATCCACACGTGTCGTATGGTCTAATATTCTTCTGGGTTTTTTGTTTTGTTTTTAATTCCACAGATGCATATGTTATTGGTTTTTTTGGTTTGATTTGTATAGTTTATCATAGATTAGGTTCTTTATTCTATGTCTGCATATACATTATCTTGTTTTTCTCGCTTTTTTTTCTTTCTTTAGATAGATGCCTTGATGAAGAAAAGCAAATGCACTGCTTATTCAATGTACCATCTGAAAATAAAAGTTTGACTTTGACTTGACTTTGACTTTGACTTTGACACGTGTGTAAAATAATGCTGTCAACGAAAAGACCGTAACGTTCTTCTAAAACAGACTATTATTCATAACAGAAACATACTGCTGAGAGGTCAAAACGAGAAAACAGCCGCTGAAGTGAACATATCTGGAACACGTTCAGAAAAATCTCGTAACTGCTGCTGCACACCGTAACCTGGAATCCAGCAGCTGATTGACTCTGTTATTCAATCCTCGACAGGCCTTTGCCCGGAACTATCACCTTTGCGTCATGTCTGCTTCTACAGCACAGCACACATGGGTCTCCGAGACCGTGATTCTTGCTGGCTGTATGCTGGTTTCTGTGTGTGCGTCTCCGTATATGTTAGGTATGACAGAGAGAGAAGGGAGGAAGGAAGGAAGGAAGGTAGGAAGGAAGGAAGAAATGATCTTTATTTTTCAAGGGTTACGTAAAAGCATTCCCTTTTTTTTCATCCGGCCCTTGCCCTGATTAGGGACTATCATCCCCCCCCCCCCCCCAAGAAAAAGAGAAAACTACTACACAAAAAATGCAGAGAGACAAACAGACAGACAGACAGACAGACAGACAGAGACAGACAGAGAGACAGACAGACAGAGAGATAAGTAAGTAAAAGAGTACCGATCAAAGTAAGAAAAAAAAGAACGTTATGTAAAAAAGAAAAAAACAACCCCACCACAGAGTAATCAAGGCAGACAATCCTATAATCTGTCTCCTCTGTGATGGCTTTCATGCACAACAGAAAGCTCACCGAAGGGAAACACGAGCGAAGAAGAAAAGCTACACTGACCACCAGCAGCGGCAGCAAACACCGATACACCCATACCACCCCCCCCCCCCTCCAACCACTGCCCCGAACACCCCCAGCCCACAAGTGATCCAATCAGACCTTCACTTGATCCTCAGCTGCACCGCCAGACACGGACTGGAGAGAGAGACAGAGAGAGAGAGAGACAGAGAGACAGAGAGAGACAGAGAGACGGAGAGAGACAGATGGACAGAGAGAGAGATACGGAGAGATAGAGACAGAGAGAGGCAGAGAGAGACAGAGACAGAGAGAGAGAGAGCGGCAGAGAGAGAGAGAGGCAGAGAGAAAGACAGAGAGACACAGAGGGACAGAGACAGAGGACAGAGCCAGAGAGACAGAGACAGAGAGGCAGAGACAGAGAGGCAGAGACAGCGACAAAGAGAGAGAGAGAGACAGAGACAGAGAGAGAGAGACAGAGAAGAGAGAGAGAGAGAGAGAGAGAGAGAGAGAGAGAGAGAGACAGAGACAGAGAGAGAGAGAGAGAGAGAACTCGAACTCGAAAGATTTATTCACAAAAAGGCCATGAAGGTACATGAAGGGGGTTGCCGAACTACTTAGTATTTTAGTGAGAAAAATAAGGAAAAGCACAACAAAACCAGTTTTATTATATAACCAAAACCCACTACAATAAAAATCAAGAGAGAGACAGAGAGAGAGAGACAGAGAGAGAGAGACAGAGAGAGAGAGAGAGAGACTTGTGTGACCTGTGGGGGTGTGGGGGAGGAGGGGTGTCCCCATCACTTGACCCTCCTTTTCAAGCCTCCACAAAAGGCTCCTTCTCACACCCTAGAATGCTGACTGCCCGGAGAAAGAAGCAAAAGTTTACAGCGATATCTACAGAGTGAGTGTGTGAGTGTGGGGGAGGGTGGTGGTGGGGAGGGGTAGAGGGAGGAGGGGTGGTGGGGGTGGGGGTGGGGGATGCAGGCACCGCAGACAGCACGTCGACCAGCATCAGCTTGAGTGTGACTGGGTGCTCTGCT
Source organism: Rapana venosa (assembly GCA_028751875.1). Taxonomy (NCBI): domain Eukaryota; kingdom Metazoa; phylum Mollusca; class Gastropoda; order Neogastropoda; family Muricidae; genus Rapana; species Rapana venosa. The sequence goes on from JAQIHA010000719.1 coordinate 10,646, forward strand.
TGAGGAGCGCGGCATCTTTGATCACGGGCAGTCTCTTTCTGCATCCTGCAAACATCCGCCGCTTCCTCTGTCTGACTGTGTGTCTGTCTGTCTGTGTCTGTGTGTCTGTCTGTGTGTCTGTTGGTATGTCTGTTGGTCTGTGTCTGTCTGTCAGTGTGTCTGTCTGTTGGTCTGTGTCGGTCTGTCTGTGTGTCTGTCTGTCTGTTGGTATGCCTGTCTCTGTGTCTGTTTGTTTTTCTGTTAGTCTGTGTCTGTCTGTCAGTGTTTCTGTCTGTCTGTCTGTCAGTGTGTCTGTCTGTCTGTTGGTATGCCTGTCTCTGTGTCTGTTTGTTTTTCTGTTGGTCTGTGTCTGTCTGTCAGTGTGTCTGTCTGTCTGTCTGTCAGTGTGTCTGTCTGTCTGTTGGTATGCCTGTCTCTGTGTCTGTTTGTTTTTCTGTTGGTCTGTGTCTGTCTGTCAGTGTTTCTGTCTGTCTGTCAGTGTGTCTGTCCCAGAGTAGGCTATTGTGTGCCAGTGGGAACGGATGACAATTACAAAACTGATTACGCACGGGGACTGGATGTAAAAAGGCACATGGGTGCTTATTCCATTATCCTCGAAATAAAAGAACGACAAAAAAAAATAAATAAGTAAATATATTATGCAGAAAGGAAGGTGCCAGAGATACGACAGACAACGCTTTTTTTTTTTCGCTTCAAGACCGCTGCAAGATGTGACCTCTGCAGCACTTTTCGCGAGACGAGGTTGTGATATAACAGGCAGTGTATGTCTGTACTATGAAGTGTATATTATGCAAGAACGGACAAGATCTGTGAAAGATGTGGTTGGATGTGGGCGCAGGTTGTAAAGAGCCCGAAGAAGGAAACCTGATGTCATCTTTCGCCTGTAGCTCTCTAGGTAAGGCCAGCATGCCCAGCACTGGTCAGGCAGAGAAGAAAGACTCACAGCCAGCCTTCAGGCTGAACAGGACAACCCACACAGCCAGCCTTCAGGGTTGGTTGAACAGCACAACCTACACAGCCAGCTTTCAGGGCTGAACAGGACAACCTACACAGCCAGCCTTCAGGTTGAACAGGACAACCTACACAGCCAGCCTTCAGGTTGAACAGGACAACCCACACAGCCAGCCTTCAGGTTGAACAGGACAACCTACACAGCCAGCCTTCAGGTTGAACAGGACAACCCACACAGCCAGCTTTCAGGGCTGAACAGGACAACCTACACAGCCAGCCTTCAGGTTGAACAGCACAACCTACACAGCCAGCTTTCAGGGCTGAACAGGACAACCCACACAGCCAGCCTTCAGGTTGAACAGGACAACCTACACAGCCAGCCTTCAGGGTTGAACAGGACAACCCACACAGCCAGCCTTCAGGTTGAACAGGACAACCTACACAGCCAGCCTTCAGGGCTGAACAGGACAACCTACACAGCCAGCCTTCAGGGTTGAACAGCACAACCTTCACAGAGGAATGGCCTGCCAGCCAGGCACGGGAAGCTGGCCTTCATCAGCTCTGGGTTTGCTGCTCCCCGATTTCTTGTCCTCCATTAAACGCCCTTCACGAGCTGAGTTTTTTCCCCCCCCCCTCCCCCCCCCTCCCTCCCCTCCCCCACACCAGCACGCAGGCTGCTGATGCTGCCCGCTTCACCTCACCAGGCGTGATGGGGTAAGGGGGGGGGGGGGACAAGGTGATGGGGTAAGGGGGAACAAGGTGATGGGGTAAGGGGGGGGGGGAAACAAGGTGATGGGTAAGGGGGGGGAACAAGGGGATGGGTAAGGGGGAACAAGGTGATGGGTAAAGGGAGGGGGGGGAACAAGGTGAGGGGTAAGGGGGGGAACAAGGTGATGGGGTAAGGGGGAACAAGGTGATGGGGTAAGGGGAACAAAAGGTGATGGGGTAAGGGGGAACAAGGTTGATGGGTTTAAGGAAAGGGGGAACAAGGTGATGGGGTAAGGGGAACAAGGTGATGGGTAAGGAAGGGGGGGGGAACAAGGTGAGGGGTAAGGTGGGGGGAACAAGGTGATGGGGTAAGGGGAGGGGGAACAAGGTGATGGGGTAAGGAGGGGAACAAGGTGATGGGTAAGGGGGGAACAAGGTGATGGGGTAAGGGGGAACAAGGTGATGGGGTAAGGTGGGGGGGGGAACAAGGTGATGGGTTTAAAGGGGGGGGGGGCAAAGGATGGGGTAAGGGGAGGGGAACAAGGTGATGGGTAAGGGGGGGGGACAAGGCGATGGGTTTAAAAAGGGGGGGGGGGGGGGAACAAGGTGATGGGTAAGGGGGGGGGGTGGGAAACAAGGTGATGGGGTAAGGGGGGGGGGAACAAGGTGATGGGTAAGGGGGGGGAACAAGGTTTTATGGGTAAAGAGGAGGGGGAACAAGTTTATGGGGTAAGGGGGGGGAACAAGTGATGGGGTAAGGGGGGGGGGAACAAGGTGATGGGTAAGGGGGGGGGGGAAACAAGGTGATGGGGTAAAAGGGGGGGGAACAAGGTGATGGGGTAGGGGGGGGGTGGGTGTGGGTAACAAAGGGGGGGGGACAAAGGGAGGGGTAAGGGGGGAACAAAGGGTGGGTAAGGGGGGGGGGGGGAAACAAGGGGATTGGGGTAAGGGGGGGGGGGGGGTAAGGGGGAACAAAGGGGAAAGGGGTAAGGGGGGGGGAAACAAGGTGATGGGGGAAAAAAGGGGGGGCAATATGGGTTTAGGGGGAACGGGGGGGGGGGAAGGGG
>JAQIHA010000072.1:0-12500 GCA_028751875.1 Rapana venosa
CTCTCTCTCCCTCTTCCCCCTTCTCTCTCTCTCTCTCTCTCTTCCCCTTCTCTCTCTTCCTTGATCTGATAGTCCTAATCAGGGCAAGGGCCGGATGAAAAAAAGTATGCGCATGCTTATTCTGTTACCCTTGAAAAACAAAGATTCATTCATTTCATTCTCCGCTCTCTCTCTCTCCTCTCTCTCTCTCTCTCTCTTTCTCTCTCTCCCCTCTCTCTCTCTCTCTCTCTCTCTCTATCTCTCTTTTTCTTCTCTTTTCCCCCTCTCTCTCTCTCCTCTCTCTTGATCTTGATCTTGATAGTCCCTAATCAGGGCAAGGGCCGGATGAAAAAAAGTATGCGCATGCTTATTTTTGTTACCCTTGAAAAACAAAGATTCATTCATTCATTTTTCTCTCTCTCTCTCTCTCTCTCTCTCTCTCTCTCCCTCTCTCTCTCTCCTCTCTCTCTCTCTTTTTCTCTCTCTCTCTCTCTCTCTCTCTCTTGATAGTCCTAATCAGGGCAAGGGCCGGATGAAAAAAAAGTATGCGCACGCTTTTTCTGTTTAAAAGGAAAAAAGGTAAAGGGGTCCCATACCCTATAAAATCGTAGGGGGAGCGAGGCGTCAGAGACCTCACTTCTCTAGGGGCCCGCATATTGAGGGCGGCGCCCATTCCCTCCCTCGCTGCTTTACCTTTCCCTGACCCTAAAAAAGGGGGAGGTACCCATTTACAGCTGAGTGAATGGGGGAACTGTACTGAAGCCCAAGGGCGCAAACGGTCACCCATCCAAGTGGCAACCACACTCGACGCTGCTTAACTTGGCTGGGGGAAAGCGAGTGCTCCGACCACTGAGCTATCCCGTCCCTCTGCTTATTCTGTTACCCTAGAAAAATAAAATTCATTCATTCATTCATTCATTTTTTCTCTGTTCCCCTCTCTCTCTTCTCCTCTCTCTCTCTCTCTCTCTCTCCCCTCTCTCTCCTTCCTTCTTCTCTCTCTCTCTCTCTCCTTCTCTCTCCTCTCTCTCTCTCTCTTCTCTCTCTCTCTCTCTCTCTCTCTTGGACTGGATGTAAAATGCACACCGTGTGGGTTATTTATTATCTCGAAAAAAAGAATTTGTCATTGCATTGTCATTCTCTCTCTTTTCTCTTCTCTCTCTCTCTCCTCTCTCTCTCTCTCTCTCTCTCTCTCTCTCTTCTCTCTTCTTCCTTCTCTCCAAGCCATGCTAATTCATCACAGCCCAACGCAAGCCCAATCTGATGCTGAAGCCTCATGGGCCGGTCTAGGCTTAAGCAAACACTATTTGGAGCGGATAAGAAAAAACACTTGTCCCCCATTCATCACAATGATCGTGGATACTGACTGAGAAGTCTGTGTGGAGTCAGACTGATGACACCTCTGTGGTGTGTGTGTGTGGTGTGTGTGTGTGTGTGTGTGTGTTGTGTGTGTTTTGTGTGTGTGGTGTGTTGTGTGTGTGCGTGTGTGGTGTTGTTTGTTTTGTGTGTGTGTGTGTGTGTGTGTGTATGTGTGTGTGTGTGGGGTGTGTGTGTTTGCGTGTGCGTGTGGGGTTTGTGTGAGAGAGAGCGTGCGTGCGCGCGTGTGTGTTTGTGTGTGGTGTGTGTTTGTGTGTGTGAGAGAGAGAGCGCGTGCGTGCGTATTTGTGTGTGTTTGTTGTGTGAGTGTGTGTGTGTGTGTTTGTGTGTGAGAGAGAGAGTGTTCGTACGTGTGTTTGTGTTTTGTGAGAGAGAGCGTGCGTGCGCCCTGTGTGTCTGTTGTGGTTTGTCTCTGTGTGTGTGTGTGTGTGTTTTCGATTTTACGTCTGTTCACTTAAAGTGATATCAGACGAGAGGTGGAGTAGGAGTGATGAAGTGAGGGCTTGAAAGCAAAGAGATAAGTGTTGGTAAGTAAAGACTCTGTGTATGTCTAAATTCTGATTCCAAACAATACAAACAATATGTTGCGAAAACTTGGCAAAGAAACGCAAATAGAACAAAAACACAAAACAATTTTAACATTATGCTAAAGGTGGAACCTGTACAATTGCAAATCGATGGAAAGTAAAACTGTTATAAACTCATGGTCGTACTTTACAAAAAAGAAATTACTGGAGACCGCATCAGCGGCAGTGCTATCTTGTGTGTGTGTGTGTGTGTGTGTGTGTGCGCGCGCGCGCGCGCACGCGTTTGTGTGTGTGAGCGTGTGTGTGTGTGTGTGCGTGTTTGTGTGTGCGTGTGTGTGCGTGCGTGTGCGTGTGTGTGTGTGTGCGCGTGCGTGCGTGTGGGTGTGTGTGTGCGTGTGTGTGTGTGCGTGTGTGTAGTCAGGCTTCGGGATCTCTCAGGAACCTACTGTAGGGAACTACCTCTCCTGTCCTCTATGAGACTAGGACTCGGCCCAATAACTCAACAATCTTGTAGAATGACAATGACATTATTTTATTGTGTTAAGCTTTTTAAGCCCATTCACAAGGGGGCAGCGGGAAGGGGACTGGGCAGAAAACATAATTATTTTCAGAAATCAACATGCAGTCTCTACAGCCCAGATGTTCGGCATGGCATGGATTCCACGACATGGTGAAGTGATTTATATTAAGATTCAGATAAATTGTTGCGTAACAATTTCGACCAATTCAAATGGGGGAGGGGGGAGGGGCACAACAGCCAAAGCCTCACCCCAACAGCAAGTCTGTGACAGGGCTTCCATGTGGCTACCTTCTGCCTGATCCTTTACCTCCTGCCCTTTCAAACACGTGAACAACCTAACTCAATAGGCGTAATAAATTGTCCTGATTTGCTTGTTCCTCTCTTTTCTCTCTCTCTCTCTCTCTCTCTCTCTCTCTCTCTCTCTCTCTCTCTCTCTCTCTCTCTCTCTCTCTCTCTCTCTCTCTCTCTCTCTCTCTCTCTCTCTCACTCTCTCTCTCTCTCTCCTCTCTCTCTCTCACTCTCTCTCTCTCTCTCTCCCTCCCTCCCTCCCTCCCTCTCTCTCTCTCTCTCTCTCTCTCTCTTTTCTCTCTCTCTCACACAGGCGCACACGCACACACACACACACACACACACACACACACACACACACACACACACAAAACATCCTATAGAATGGGAAAGAAAAAGACAGCTTCGTAGAAGATTCAAACCACAGGGCCCCTGCTTGCTGTGCAAGCTCATAAACCAGAAAGACTGCTAAGACGTTGATGCAAAATGGACTTTTCTCATGTGTAAAAAATCTGGACATGGAAAATCCGTGATAGAAGCTGATAAATGTGGTGATAGCTGGAAGCTAGCTTGCCGTATTCATTCAACTATTTCAGACCCTGAAAAATTCTTATTTCTGAGGGTTAGTTATCTTTATACTCAGGAACAATAATACCTGATACCATTGTAATGAGTAATGATAAGCACCTGCTGTTAATCAAAACACTTCCCCTTTTCACGTGATTATTTCCACAAAACTTTAAAAATATATAAATAACATTCTATTCTAGCAGAAGCAAAGCGTATACCGAGGCAGCTTAAAGCTGCATATATACAATTAGACCTGTTGGTCTTGTTTGCAAAAACATTTCTGAAAAAGGGAGAAACTTTTTTTTAATAACAGGAAAACAAATGCAGAACCATGATAAATAAAGACAAAGAAACAAACAGAAAAACCCACATGCACCTAAACATCAGTTACAAATCGTATGTCTGCACTATGTATAAATGCTCAGAGATATTACGAAAATAGAATGTTAAAAACGAGCAGACATTTCGCAGCTTTTTTTTGATGACATAGATAACCATTAAAGAGTCACAAACTTAATGGGAAATGGGGAAAGAAAATAAGCCTACACTCCGCATGCTGTTTCTGGAGATAATCATTATTAGACGCAAGGATGAAAATCAGCTAGCAACGTAATGAGTGAATTCTCAATGCATGCTGTTAACCAGATCACCCTTTTCATTGCATTATTTTTGTTGTTGTTGCAAAAATGTTAAACCATTCATTTTAAAATGAAAGTAAGTCAGCCTATCCGCTTCTGGGGACGGGATAGCTCAGTGGTCAGAGCACTCGCTTTCCCCCAGCCAAGGTGAAGCAGCGTCGAGCGTGGTTACCAGTTGGATGGGTGACCGTTTGCGCGCCTTGGCTTCAGTACAGTTCCCCCAGTTCACCCAGCTGTAAATGGGTACCTGCCCTCTTTAGGGTCAGGGAAGGTAAAGCAGCGAGGGAGAGGAGATGGGCGCCGCCCTCATTATGCTGGCCCTAGAGAAGTGAGGTCTCTGACGCCTCGCTCCCCTACGACCTTATAGGTTATGGGACTCCTTTACCCCTTTTTATCCGCTTCTGGGGACGGGATAGCTCAGTGGTCAGAGCATTCGCTTTTCCCAGCCAAGGTTAAGCAGCGTTACCACTTGGATGGGTGACCGTTAGCGCGCCTTGGCTTCAGTACAGTTCCCCCAGTTCACCCAGCTGTAAATGGGTGCTTGCCTCTTCAGGATCAGGGAAGGTAAAGCAGCGAGGGAGAGGAGATGGGCGCCGCCCTCAATATGCTGGCCCCCTGGAGATGTGAGGTCTCTGACGCCTCGCTCCTCTACGACCTTATACGTTATGGGTACACCTTTACCGTTACCTTTTACCCACATTACGGTCGAGATTATGATTCGTATCAATGTGCCTGTCACTACTGTAATTGCCCTTCATAGGATGATTAAAGAGCTTTTGACTACACTTGACTTGACTTGACTTGACTTGACTTGACTTGACCCAGCTCTCACACACTTCAACACTTCAGCCATGTTGGTGACCTCTCACCTCTGAAGACTGAAGCTGCAAGATTACAAACGAGAGAGAGAGAGAGAGAGAGAGAGAGAGAGAGAGAGATATATATATATATATAAAGAGAGAGAGAGGAGAGAGAGAGATAGAGAGATAGAAAGAGAGATAGAGAGACACAGAGAGAAAGTGAGGGGGGGTGGGGGAGAGAAGCCAACACGTCTGCTCCCCACATTTCCAGTCTCTCAGGTCACATTCCATTTTCTCAACGACATCGTTAGTGTAATTTACAGGGAGGGGGTCAGTCACAGTTAGAGCTAAGAGCATACCCCGGGGTTTAGGGCCCACAAAAGTTCACTGCGTGCAGAAAAATAAAATATTACCCAGGCATATTTCTCTTTATCTCATGCTCTCTCCTTCGCTCTCGCTCTCTCTCTCTCTCTTCTCTCCTCTCTCTCTCCTCTCTCTCTCTCTCTCTCTCTCTCTCTCTCTCTCTCTCTCTCTCTCTCTCTCTCTCTCTCTCTCTCTCTCTCTCTCTCTCTCTCTCTCTCTCTCTCTCTCTCTTTTCTCTCTCTCTCTCTCCTCTCTCTCTGTCTCGCTCTCTCACTATTTCTCTCTCTCTCTCTCTCTCTCCTCTCTCTCTTTCTCTCTCTCTCTCCCTCTCTCTCCCTTTATCTCTCTTTTCCCTCATCCTTAAAAGACAAGTTCCCAATGAATCATTCCTGAAATACTGAAAAACCATGTGTCCCAATACCAAAAATAGATTTGTTCAAATCTAGCTTACTTTACTCAGGCCCTGTGCTATGGAACTCCCTTCCTGACTCATTTAGACAACACCAATCATTAACAGTCTTCAAAAGTCATTTTTTCATTCACTTGATGCATCAAAAATAAAAATCCACAATTGATCTGTTGGAAACAAAGTAAATATATCCTCCCTTACATTATACCAAATTATCCTCTCTCACTTCTCCCCCTCCCCCCGCCTCTCTCTCTCTCTCTCTCTCTCTCTCTCTCTCTCTCTCTCTAAGTGTGAATTTTTTTACTTGTATATTGCTATTGTGTTATTGAAAAATGACTTCTAGAAATGATTTTTCCACTATCCTACTTCTTTATAATGACTCTAGGACGATCTTAATATGTACAATGTTAAATCACAGTGAGTGCTAATGGTGATAGTGTTGATGAATTGAAAACTATATTCAATATCACATGGATTCAAAATGTAATGTGCACTCTCCTCTCTCTCTCTCTCTCTCTCTCTCTCTCTCCTCTCTCTCTCTTCTCTCTCTCTTCTCTCTCTCTCTCTCTCTCTCTCGCCCTCTCCTTTTATTGTTTCCTTATAGATTTAATTGTGGTGTTTACAATTACTATCCCGTTGAATGCTTTATTCAGATTTAATATTTCAGTTCTTCTGCGTAAGTTGACTGTATTTGAGATTCAGTGAATGTTTTATTTTGATATCTTGTTTTGAGCGTACCAATTATGTATAGCTAATTCCAAAGTGCAGATGTCCTTCTCTATGACTATACATGATATTCATAAAGATTTGATGTTGGCATTGATGCATGGTGTGAGTGCGTGCGCGCGCGCGCGCGCGCGCGTGTGTGTGTGTGTGTGTGTGTGTGTGTGTGTGTGGTGTGTGTGTGTGTGTACGTGTGCATGGGATGCAAATTGCTTATACTATATTTGTTTCATGTAGTTTACTATTGCTGTTGCCTCCCATAAAAGCACAAAGAATTTTTGACGTTTCTATCTGTTAGCCAAAATGAAACTATTTACGTGGTTTGTTCTCCTTTATTTTATGGAGGTTTTGCTTTGTTTGGTTCTGTTTTGGTTTTGATTTGGGTTTGTTGTAGTTGTTGTTGTTTTTTAGGGGGGGACTATTCGGTTGTACCCTCTCCCCTTGTTGTTGTTGCCGCTTTTGTTTTGCTCTTGGTTCTTGCTATTTTTTCGGTTGTTTCTTTGTTTTCTGTTCTGCTTTCTTTCTTGTTGCTATTCTCTCTCTCTCTCTCTCTTCTCTCTCTCTCTCTCTCTCTCTCTCTCTCTCTCTCTCTCTCTTCTCTTTGGTGATTTTTGTGGGATTTTTGTGTATATATTTTTTCCGTATACTGTGTAAGTGTATTGCTATGGGCTTTATTTTATTTTATTATCATATATATCCTTAAGGGCAGGGACTGGATGTAAAAAAGCACATGAGTGCTTATTCATTATCCTCGAAATAAAATAATTTGTCATTGTCTCTCCTTTTATTGTTTTGCTTCTAGTTATAGTTGTGTATCCTGATGAAGTACGATTCATACTTTATATTTTCAATATTTTTGGGGGCTTGTCGGCTGTACTTGAGTTTTAATGAATGCCCCATTTCAATATCTTATTGCTACATGTAACAACTATGTGCACCATTTTACAATGTGTAGATGTTTATTTTATGACTTTATTTGGTTGTTTTTTTTCTTGGATTTTGTTGTTGTAGTTGTTTGTTTGTTTTTCTCTTTTTCATTTTTTTCTTTCTTTCTTTTTCTTTTGGTTTTTTCTTTGTTGTTGTTGTTTGTGGGGGCGGGTGTTTTTAGTGATTTCTTTTACTTGTTTGTTCGTTATTAAATTTTTGTTGTTTTTTTAAAGGGTTATTTCCCTTTGCTTCTACTGTGTGAGAGTATGAGTATTGGGTTATTATTAAGATGTATCCCTACAGGCAGGGACTGGATGTAAAAATTTACATGAGTGCTTATTCATTAAAGGTAAAATGTAAAGGAGGTTGCAGGGGAGCGAGGCGTCAGAGACCTCACTTCTCTAGGGCCAGCATATTGAGGGCAGCGCCCATCTCCTCTCCCTCGCTGCTTTACCTTCCCTGACCCTAAAGAGGGCAGGTACCCATTTACAGCTGGGTGAACTGAGGGAACTGTACTGAAGCCAAGGCGCGCAAACGGTCACCCATCCAACTGGTAACCACTCTCGACGCTGCTTAACTTGGCTGGGGGAAAGCGAGTGCTCGACCACTGAGCTATCCCGTCCCCGCTTATTCATTATCCTCGAAATAAAATAATTTGTCATTCTCTCTCTCTCTCTCTCCTCTCTCTCTCCTCTCTCTCCCCTCTTCTCTCTCTCTCTCTCTCTCTCTCTCTCTCTCTCTCCCCCCCCCCCCCCCCCCCCCCCCACTTTGTTTCTACTGTTTGAGAGTATGAGTATTGGGTTCATTATTAAGATGTGTCCCTACGGGCGGGAACTGGATGTAAAAAACCACATGAGTACTGATTCATTATCCTGGTAATAGAAGAAGTTGTCTCTCTTACTTACAATGTGTAGATGTTCTTTTTATGACTTTATTGGGGTTTTCCCCTCTTTATTGTGTGAGCGTATGGGTATTGGGCTTACTTTATCATCATGACATTCAATTTGTATGAGTATAATCAAAAAGTGTTGATGGTGATCGTGTGCTATGTGATGTTATATATTTAGCATTATCCCTGAAACACACACACACCAACACCCACACACACACACACACACACACACACACACACATTCTCTGTCTGTCTGTCTGTCTGTCTGTCTCTCTCTCTCTCTCTCCTCTCTCTCTCTCTCTCTCTCTCTCTCTCTCTCTCTCTCTCTCTCTCTCTCTCCTTTTATCGTTTGCCTTATAGTTATAGTGTATCCTGATGAAGGATTCATACTCTATATTTTCAATACTTTATTGGGCTTGCCGGCTGTATTTAAGTGTTAGTGAATGCCCTATTTCAATATCTTATTGTTATATGTAACAACTATGTGCACTATTTGACAATGTGTAGATGTTTATTTTTATGACTTATTAAGTTTGGTTGTTGTTATTTTTCTTGGTTTTGTTGTTATTCTTGTTGTTTGTTTTTCTCTTTTTTTCTTTTTTTCTTCTTTTTGTTGGTTTGTTTTTTTCTTTTTCTTTTGTTTGGTTGTTTGTTTTGGTTGGGTCTTTTCTCTCTTTTTTTTGGGGGGGGGGGGGAAGGAGGGGGGGTGTTTTTAGGGTTTTCTTTTATTTCTTTGTTTTATGTTGTTGGTGGGTGGGGTTTTTTGGGGGGTTGTTTTGAAAAGGGTTATTTCCCTTTATTTCTACTGTGTGAGAGTATAAATATTGGGTTATTATTAAGATGTATCCTTACGGGCGCGGATTGTATGTAAAAAAAACACATGAGTGCTTATTCATTATCCTCGAAATAAAAGAATTTGTCATTTGTCCCGTTCTCTCTCTCACACACTCTCTCTTCCTTTCTCTCTCTCTCACTGTAATACACTGTACCAGTAGCAAACACCTTTGGACTACTCTCAGACTGTGATTCTGGGTCAGTTTCGGACCCTTCTCCACAGACCCATCTGCATCTGTGAAAGAGCAAAGCACCATAGGCAGCAAGGGCAGTGATACACAACTTTCAACAAACACTTCTGTCCCTGAGCGCTCACCTCGGGACACCCACCCTGTCTCAAATAGCCATTCCTGACTCTGCTACTGCACTACTTGTCGGTGACTCTGTCATTAGACATGTCGACCCACGCAGACTGGCACCAAGGGATGAGCGCCTGTTCAAAGTCAGTGTGCCTGTTATGAACGTTTAAGACCTTCGTTCATGGCTTCCTTGGCTTCCAGCCTCATTAAAAGTAAGATATGTTCTTGTACATGTTGAAGTTAACAGTTGTCAGTCAGGCCCAGTCTCAGAAACAGAGTGGACTAGCCTTATTAAACAGTGCTTCTCCACCTTTCCCCAGTCTTCGGTGTATATGAGTTCAGTCATCCCTGCAAAAGGACCTCACAACTTGAATAATTCCATCTTCCCCACCAACAGAAATCTCAGAGCAGCCTGTCAGCACCAGAAGACCACTTTCATTGACAACACCAGCACATTCATCACAAGCTCCGGCGCCCCTCGTCTGGCCCTTTATCTCAACCTGACCCACCCTAGTGGCAGGGGAACTGCCAGGCTGGCTTATAACCTGAAATCAGTCTGGTTCAAGAATAAACATTCTTTCCTGAAGAATACCCAGACCAGTCAACAGACCACTGCCCATCTTCCTCAAGATGTCTTCAACCAAAATGATGATCACCATGTTTCATCCCAGGCAACTACCTTTCAATGAGGCAACCTCCTTTTCCAGCTGGTGAAGGGTTTCAGCAAAGGGCCAAAGCGCCCTCTTTTTCCCAGAGCAAAACAGCTATTCCTCAAAAAATTTGGACTACATCAGTGTCAATTTGTTGATCTTGAGCACCTTGAAAACAGGACAAGTTCCAACCTTGATACTAGGTACCCGTTAGCCCCACCCTTTTCTCAGGGGAGTGACTCTCTGGACCCCATGCCACAATTTCAACGGGGAAGTCAGGCCACACATTGGCAATTTCTGAACCATGTCCCCCTTTTGTCCTCTATCCAGCACTACCTCCTCTATTCCAAGGACACAAAAAATGTTCCTTAGTACCTCCTGCTTACCCTCACTTTAATAGAGGAAGCTCACATTCCCCACTCAAGAGATCCAGCAGTCTCTTTAACAGCACCTCCTCCCATTCTTCCTATGATACCCATCCCTCACATCCTTCTCTGGAATTTCAACAATCTTATGCCGTTTCGACCACCCTTTCATTACCCCTCTCCATTTAAAGATTACTTCTACCCCTATACCTGGAATCTCCTTTCTATGGCCTCTGAACTCATAACACAGCAAGGAAGGTACCCCTATGCCCATCCCATGAATATGAGTTGATATACACACTTGTCTCCTATTAACACATGATGATGTTTCAGCATATATGGTATGTGCTGTTATTGATGTCTTGGTTCCAGACCCTTGCTTGGCTGCGGGAAAATATTTTGGAGAATATCTTTACTTTGATTGATTTGAAGACGTTTGCGTATAGCTCTTTGTCTTGTCATATTTGCTGAATCTAATTTCAGATTAATTAGTGTGTTATCCATTTACTTTGTAGCCTTGAATCTTTTTGGCAATTTTTGAAGTTTCCTTTTGACTTGCTTTGTTGTTTGTCTGTTGTTTGTACATTGCTTAGTTGTCCTTTTGGCTCCCCCACCCAAGTTGTTAGTTAGAGTCACATTTTGTATAATTGCATTCTTTATACTCTATATCTTTATTCTATTCAACCATCCTCTATTTAAAGCTCGAGGGCTTTCTCCAGAGTTTTTTGGCTTTTGCCTTATTGTTATCTACCCTTACCTAATTTTCATTTCTGTCAATTTTCCTAATAATTATGTCTAACACAATCAAGCCCTGGCCATTCAAAGAGGGTCTACGCATAGGGCATTTAAACATCAATCATGCAATAAACAAAGTAACAGAATTTTCATCAATGTTATCGAATACAGGGGAAAACTTTCACTTATTTGGTTTTTTAGAAACACACTTGACTTCTCACATTTCTGATAATGATATTTCAATACCAGGATATAAAGTAATCCGCGCAGATCCTACTTGTTTCCATGAAACCGGTTTAGTAGTTTACATTCATCAGTCAATACAGTTTAAACGCATTTGTAATTTAGAACAACATAGTGTAGAAACAGTTTGGATAGAAGTTAAAATAAAACAGTCCAAGCCAATTCTTATATGTTTTCTTTATAGAAATCCTACAGAAACTTCAGAGTGGAATGATAACTATTATTCTATGATGGATGACATTAATGAAGATTCCAAAGATATTATACTATTAGGTGATTTTAACATTGATGTATGTACTAGGTGGACACAGACATATGAGTCTTTCAATTTAAAGCAATTAATAAAATCACCAACTCGTGTAACTAAAAACTCTAAGACTCTAATTGATCATATATAAGTTAATAACCAGAATTCAATCATTGAAATAAATGTTCCAATATTTGGTTGTAGTGATCGCTTCCCCATCTGTGTTACGTGGTGTAAAAAAGGGTTAAAATTTCCAAAAATGATCACAAAATTATCACTTATAGGAATGTTTCTAATTTTGATAATAATGAATTTCTTTCAGATCTATTAAACTCGCCCTTCAAACCATGTATATCAGTGTACTGACCCTAATCAGTCCATAGAACTATGATACAAGATTTTTACAGTATTTACAATAAGCATGCTCCACTTCAAACCAAAAGAGTCAACTACCAATCCAAACCTCCATGGCTGACAAAATAAATACAAAACATATTTATCAAAGAGATTATCTTTTGAAAAAAGGAAGGACTCAAGAATATAAAAAGAAATTATGTAACCTACCTAATACGAGCTGGAAAAAAAGAAATACTTCGAAGCTCTAATCAACAAAAAGAAAGACAGCAAGTTTATATGGAAAGCTGTCAACCTTCTTACCAAAAAGAATTGTAATAAAACAGAAAACGTTTTAGATTAAATCTCTGCTGATGACTTAAACCACCCCTTTGCAACTATCTCAGATTGAATAATAACCATGTTAACTCAAAAACTAATGACTTGAATGTCTTAGAAGCCTTCTGCTGCAACAAAAATATTAACTCTGAACTAAAAATTCCATGTATGAGTGTGCATGAAGTATTTACTGCTTTAAGAAATATGAAGCAAACAGCAACTTGTGGCCTAGATGGTTTGAATGGTAAAATCCTTACATTAGCTGCACCAGTTATAGCTGAGACACTCACATACATCTATAATCTTTGTATAAGCAAAAATACATATCCAAATATATTTAAACAGAGTAAACTTATTCCTTTGTATAAATCAGGAGATCGAACAGACCCCTCTAACTATAGACCCATCTCATTCTACTGCCTTCAAAACCATTAGAGAAACACAT
>JAQIHA010000072.1:17500-30000 GCA_028751875.1 Rapana venosa
GAAATAACCAATAAAATGAAAGGGGCTTTGAGACCCCGGGAGTTTCCCCAGAAACCCCAAAACCACCTCCAGCTAGTGAATACACGCCCACACAGAAAATCAAAAATGGACATGGCATAGCCCAAAGGAGAAACCACACCAATAGATTACATCATGGTGAAAAGCGGTTTCAGTCTAGCGTTAACATCGCAAGACACAAATTTTTCCGGGAGCAGACAAGGAGTGATCATGATTTGTGATGATGCTTTCCGACACGTCTAAAAAAAAATCCACAGGGGAACAACACAGGATCAAATTTGACCTCGAGAAGTGAAGGACCCAGAGGTATTAGAAATTTTTCAAAAAGGATAGGGGAAAGTTCGAAAGCACTCACTGTAAGACTCAGACATAGATCATGACGAATATTTTAATACAGCAGTGACTGAAACAGCAAACGGTTTTTCTTGGGAAACCCCCGCCCATAAAAAAAAACCAGGGGTCACACTAACACCCCCAAAAACTTGCGACAAGCGTAGAAGTTGAAGAAAAAAAAAAAATAAAACAAAAAAAGCAGAACAATATAGGGCAGTCAACAAAAGAATCGGGAGTCATGACGGAAGCAAAGGAAAAATGGACGGTGAACAGTCCCAAAGACATTGAAGAGAACATCAAGAAAAACAATAGCAAGAAGCATATCAGCTGGTAAAAGCCCTGACTAGCACGAAACGAAAAAAAGGTTTAACAATCCAAGCAAAAAAAGGGAAAAGGGGTCTCCTCGCCGGTATTTGAACGAGGACAAAATTTTATGCCCCGACCGGTTTAAAAAAAAAAAAACCCAAAAACCAAACCTTAAACCCAAAAAAAAAAAACCAACACACCCTATCCCCCGAGAAGAAGTGGAAACAGCGTCAGATCGCGAAAAAGGGGAGGGTCAGCAGGGGCTGACAACATTCCAGTGAGCTGGTCCAGCTGGAGGGAAACCATGACAGCGCCTATAAAATTGCAACGAGTTTTGGCAGACAGGAAAATGGCCAACACCATGGACGCAGTCATCAATCACCCTCCCCAAAAAAGGGAAATCTCAAAAAATGCCATAATTTTCCGCAAATCAGGGCCTCTATGTCACCCAACAAAGGGCATGTGCAGATAATATTGAATAGACTGAACCACAAGCAGAGAACATCATTGCTGAGGAAAAAGCAGGTTTCGAGCGGCGCAGCACAACGAACAGATATTCAAAACCCCAGAATACTATGTGAGGGTACCTTCAACTCAACAAAACCTTTACCACGTATTTATCGATTTTAAGAAGGCATTTGGACAGGGTGTGGGATGAGCTTTTTGGGGAACAGAATTTGTACAGCATCAATGCAAACCCCGATCGGTCATCAAACAGCTGACAGCGAGGCCACCCGTGCAGTTACTTCAAAAACAACATTGGAGAATGGTTTCGAACAACGTTGAGTAAGGCAGGGGTGTTACTCTCACCCCTCTTTTCAAAAATTTCCTTTTAGGAATCATGGCTATGCACTGGAAAATCTGAAGGATCAGTCAGCATCGGGGCAGAAAGATCCCCCAAACCCCGCTTGCAGATGACATTGTGGAATGCAGGACAGAAAAGGCTTGCCAGCCCCAAAGAAAACTTGGATAAGGGCCCAAAATACGGCATGGAATCAGGCAGAGAAGACCAAAATGGACTAATAAAACCCAAAGGCATTAGCACTGATATCAGGGTTAAAGCCAGAAGCTGGGAAAAAAAAATTCAAAGCTTCAAGTACCGGGGAGCCATTGTATCCGACCCGGGGTCCCCGCCAGAAAATGTTGCAGGACGCCAGACAATAAAAGCTTTGTCAAAAAAACACCATCTGGAGGATAAGAAATCTCACTTTCTCCAAGACAGGACTAAAACCCCCTGTCATATCCAATTTCTGTAGCCTTGAAAAAATTGGACCCCTGACTGCAGATTTGGAGAGAAGAGTACAGGCGGTGGAGATGAGATCTTTCGGAGATCCTCGGTTCCTCAAAACCAAAAGCAACGGAAAGCGTGCTAAAAGAAACCAGCAAACCATTGGACCCTATGAGAACCTTCTAACGATCCCCTGAAAAGGGGTTTAAAATTAAATGGGTTTTTTGGGCATGTCACAGATCCCAAGAATTAAAAGACGTTTTGCAAAGGGATGTCCCAAAGGGGGGAAGAAGAAGAGGCAGACCCAAGGAAGAGCTGGGAGGATAACATCAGTAAATGGACGGGGCCCTTAGAACTAAAACAAAACCCGGGAAAAAGGGCCAAAAAACAGAGAGAAATGGGGGGAACGGGGTTGCTGATTTTTTGGGTTGCCCCCCGGTCGTCAACTAGGGACAGAAATAGAAAAGATCAGGAAAAAATTTTTAATCACCAAAAAAAAACAAAAAAAAAATACACAGAGAAAAACAGCAAAAGAGGCCACATAACCCACGGGGTGGAAGGGGATCAACGAAAAAAGCTTCACATCAAAAAAAAAAAACCCCCAAATCCGAAAGCAGGACTTAAAAAACCCACCCAAATTTTTTTTCCCTTTTTCAGAAACCCTCACTTTATACGCCCCTTCAAAAATAGCAGGACGGGAAAAAACTGAAAGAAAACCAAACCCCCTTGCATACTTTTTTAAAAATCCGATAACTGGAACACCCGTGTCTTTCCTTCCTTTACCCAGCTCCCACGCTTTTTCACAAAATTTAAACCCTTTTTCCCCCCCACCCTTTGGGAAAATCACAACCCCATTAAAGCAACAAAAAAAAAAGGAAAAAAAAAGGCAAATTTTCTTTTTAAAAGGGCGGGAAGGTAGGTTTTTTTTTTTTTTGTTTGTTCTAATAACATTTGAGCGTGGGGGTTCCCAAGCCCGGGGTTTACGGATTGGGTAAAAAACAAGACCAGGTCTGGGTTTTTCTGTGGCACAGAAAAGGGCCCAGGGTTTTTTTTGTTTTCCCCAAAATAAAATGCAGACAGTTTGGGGAAAATGTGAAAAGATGGAAATGTCATTTGGTGTGGGGTTTTTTCCCCCCGGGTTTTTTTTCTTCGTAATTCCTTTTTTTGCTGTGTCTTTTAACGCAAAAATTAGACCTTTTAAATCATTTGTCACTGATTTTGTGGGTTTTTTCTCTGGTTTTTAATGCTTTTTTCCCTTTTTTCCCTCTTTACCACAATGATCCCCAAACACACTTTCCCGTAAAGATGCTATTTAGGGGTTTTGGGAAATAACACAGGATTTTCGGCGTTATAAAAAAAAGGAAATCATTTCCAAAATCTTTTTATTTTGTTTTTAACGTGGAAAAAAAAGGGAAATTTTTACAACTATTATAGTTTCTAATGGAAATTTTCTTTTTTGATTTCCGTTTTAGACAGTTATTTCAATTCAAACGTCGCTTTCCCACGGGCTTTTAAAACACATTTTCACTGGGACCTTTTCGGGAAATCGCATCCGATTCAGTTTTAAACCAACTAAATCAAGTTAAACTATAAAAAATTTTCAAATCTGCAACATGTTTTTAAAAAAATTTACGACCTTTTTAAATTTCCCGATTTTTTTTGGGAATATGAATTTTCCTGGGAGAAAAATATCCCCGACTTACTCCCACCTTTCGATCAGGGGGCATGACCCCCCCTTAAAAACGTTTCCCCAATAACAACAGCCCTTGAAAGACGAATACAAACAAAGGAAGGAAAGGGTTTCACAGACTTTGGGGGTTTTTCTCATACAGAGGCTGCATTTTAAAAAATAAGTGAAACCAAATTTGAAAACGCCAAGGGGCCATAATTTGAAGAGTTCCTGAACCCCTCAAAAAAACCCCTCTAGCTAGAGTGGGACGGGCTTTCGGCCAAAAAAAAAAACTGGAATGGCCCAAGGGGCTGTCCCCACAGGGGGAAAAGTACAAGGGGGGGGACAAAGGCCGCAGAAAAAAACGATGGGGGAAAAACATCAGAGAACGGACTGGCCCTTTTTAACGGATTCTATGGAAACTGAAACTTTTAAGGGGTGGGGGAACTGGGTTTCAAAAACTTTAATGGGCCCCAACGGGCTACAAACTTGGGATAGGGGGAAGGGAAAAAAACCCCACATGATCAAAAGAAACACCCCAAAAATTCTCTCTCTCTCTCTCTCTCTTTTCTCTCTCTTCTTCTCTCTCCCCTTTTCTCTCTTCCCTCTCTCTCTCTCTCTCTCTTCCCCTCCTTTTCCCCCCTCCCCCCTCTTCCCCTCCCCTCTCTCCCCCTGTTCCTCCTCCTCCCACTTCCCCTCCCCTCTCTCTCTCTCTCTCTCTCTTTTCTCCCCTCTCTTCTCTCTTTTTTCTCTCCCCCCCTCTCTCCCACTCTCCTCTCTCTCTCTTCCCCCCCCTGTCTCCTCTCTCTCTTTCCCCTCTCTCCTTTTCTCTTTCCCCTCTAGAGAAGTCAAGGGGTTTTATTACTTCTACGTCCCCAACCCCTTTTTTTTCCATATATACACTTTTCCGGGTTTTATGTGGACGCATTTTTGTAGGGGAAAAACCTTAAATAAGAAAACGGCCGTTTCAAAACAGGGGCAAATTTTAAAATCACGGGGTCTAACAACTGAAAGAAAAGCAAATACTGGGGCTAAATTTGTTTTAAATTTTTAAAATCTTTTACTCTTTAACAATTTCCTTTTTTCTACCATTTTTGGGGTATTTCAACAAATACCCAGGGAAAAAAAACCCCAAAAAAACCAAAAAACGACACGCAACCCATGGGGTTCCGGCCCTTGCGTGCACACACACATACACACTCAAAAATTTTTTATGTTTGTCTAATTTTGTGTTATGAAAGATTTTTTATTGTGTTTTATGTATGGATGTAGTGTGTATTTTTTGTGTAGTATTTAAAGTGGGGTTTTTATTTTATGGTTTGTTTATGGATTGTTATGTATGTAATTGGGGGACATTTCGATATCACTGAGAGTTTAAAAAAACGGTTTTAAAATTTAAAAAAACACACACACACACACACACCACACACACACACACACTCATAAAACATTCAATTTCAACACACACCACCACACACACACACTCACACACACACCCCACAAACAACACACAACACCCATCAAACCAACGTCATTAAAAAGTTTTTGGGGGTGTTTTGTTTTTTTTTTAACAAAAATAGATTAACCCGAACCCTTTTCCTTTGGGGTTAACCCCTCATCATCATCCTTCCTTACCCCAAAAAAGCTTAAACTCAGGGAAAAGCGAAGCAGGGCCCCCGGTCACTAAAGGTTTACGCAGTTCACTTCATTCACCAAAATTCATGGGGCCGGGCCTTTTTTTTAAAAAAAGCTAAGGGCACCTTAATTTTGACAGATGCAAACGTCAATAGCTGCACCTGTCCTCGTCATTTCTTCTTTCCTTGTCCTACGTCGATCGTTCAGACATGAACTATTGTTGCTTTTTATTTAGCGAAAATGCGTTGCGCTACGTTAAAGCCCCTGACATCTGGCCCAGCGCATCCGACAGAATTTTTTATCTTTTGAGTAGTTCGGGGGGGAAATAGGCGGGAGAATGGATCAAGAAGGCAGAAAATGTGTGTTTTTGTGTGTGCGTGCAAGTATGCATGGCTCTCTGTGTGTGTGTGGGGTGTGTGTGTGTGTGTGTGTGTGTGGGGTGTGTGTGTGTGTGTGTGTGTGTGTGTGTTGTGTGTGTGGTTGTGTGTGTGTGGTGTTTTTTTGTGGTGATGTGTGTGTGTGTGTGTGTGTGTGTGTGTGTGTGTGTGTGTTGTGTGTGTGTGTGTGTGTTTGTTTTGTTTATGCTATTCACTACATGTGATTTAGACCATCCGCATTCAAAACCAAAGTACCTATTATTACACACTGCATCTCTCTCTCTTTCTCCCCCTACACGCCCCTACATCCACACACACATAAGTATATAAATATATATAAATTATATTTTGCATATACATACATACATTACTATATCTATATATATATAATATAATTTAATATATTATATAAATATATTAATATATATATATATATATTATATCAATATTTATATATATATATGAAATTACAATAAAGGTTTTACAGGTAAAAATATATGACTTCAGCAACTGACACATGAATTGCTGAGAGTCATATAAAAACTTCTTGACTAGTGGCATATTCTATAAATATCTAAACCTCTCCTTTTATACATGTCAAGAAGAATTGGGCAATCAAACAACAAATGGGGGACTGAAAGGGGAATAGAACAACAACATTTACATTTTTGAATATTTAGTATTCCATGAAATTTAATCTCAGTTTATGTATTAGAATTTCTAATTTCCGTGGGCAAGGAAACTGCTGATAATGATTTCTATAATCTTTGAATTGTATTTCATTAACTTAGAATTAATTTCATAAGACGAAAATGCAAGATTAGAATAAAACCCCTTTTCATTACTGTATTCAGAGGCACCTTGTTTTGCCAAAGCATCAACCAGCTCATTCGAATAAATTCCACAATGAGAGGGGATCCAGCAAAAATTATGCTGATGCCTCTGCTTGCAATAGAATGTATCAGGATTTTATCTCAAATACAATACATTCCTTATTTTACCATCCATGACTTTAATGCTATTAACCACTGCCTTTGAGTCAAGGGCAAAACAGAATTTGGCAAACATCAACAGCAGTATCAACAAAAAATTAAAAGCCATAAAGAATTGCAATAATTCAGAAGTAAAAATAGAAAAATTTTTGTCCTAAATGAAAAGATTTTTGAACTTTTAAAGTGGGAATCACATATGCAGCACCACTTTTGCCTGTTTCTAATAAGATCCGTCAGTATACACTTTTAAGTTGTTAGAAAATTACTTTCTAATGACTTTTTACTTCAAAGGGTGAGAAGATTTTGAATCTTCATTTTTCTTTATTTCCGTTTAGTGGATGTAAAATTTTTGCTGAATATGTTCCCAAGGAGGAAACTGAGAACAACCGGTAAAATTGGGAAATTTGTTGATATATCGATGTCATTTTCTTTCATAAATGTGTCTGTATAATTTTTTAATTGGCTGCAGAAAAGAAATATTGCGTGCCCGTTTAGGAAAATCAGTGTCTTGATTTAAAAATATTTCCTCTTTTACTGAATTTGGAATAGAGATACTACGAACCACATATTTTTATACTGCCAGTTTTCGCTGATCAGAAAGAGATAGTAAGTGAGCTTCTTTATAAGTATTAGCTGTATTTGCATGAGCCGGAACACCAAGAGCTATCTTTATGCTTTACTGTCTAGACTTTGTAAATTTTTAAGTAGATAATCTGCAGCAGAAAAATAAATTCTTGTCCTATATTAATTTTTAACGTAAACCCAAGGACAGAGCCAGATTATCAGAGTCTAGTTCTTGACTCCATGCCTTGAGAACTTATTATCTTTAGGAAATTAAAGTCTTTTCCTAGCTTCAGTTATCATTTCGTTGATGTGCATCTTCCAATTCAACTTTCTAGTTAAAAATACAACTAAGAATTTGACATCTTGTTTGTATTGAAGAAACCCTTTCCTTCTAAATTTCAGTATTGGGAATTTTAATGGGTTGTCACCGTATTAAAAAACACAAGACACTTTTTTTGCTGATAAATTCTAATCTGTTTTCTTTCATATAACTACAAATTTATCTAATTCTTCCTATATATTTTTTCAACATAATTGATCACTCTCTTTTTCGGTGTTTTTCCTAACTGACGTATTTATCCAAATAGCAATATCATCTGCATACTGAACAACTTGAGTATTAGGGGACAAAGAGCTAGGGAGATCATGAACAAGAATAGAAAACAAGATAGGTGCAAGTACTGATCCCTGTGGTATACCCAAGTCGATAGTTTTTTAAAGATGGATACACTGAACCCCAATTTTGTGCAAATTGATCTATCCGACAAGAAATTGCAGATATTTATTTTGATGCCATTAAAACCAATGTATTTTAATTTTTTAGCAATTGATCATGACAAACTCTATATAGCTTTCTTTACAAAAAATGTGGCTAACACACTTTTTCGTTTGGAAAAATTGGCTTTTTAATTTGATGTGTTAGTTTAACTAAGTGGTCAGAAGTACATCTTTCCTTTCGAAAACCACCTGATTTGTTGGGATCACATTATTCTTTTCACAAAATGAAATATACGCTTATGTATAATTTTTTCCATTACTTTAACCCACATGAGAAGTAAGAGCAATTGGCCTGTAGCTATCTATCGATGACCGCAGTTTACCTTTTTAGATTTGGGGGTACAATCGACTGCCTCCAGTTTTAGGAAAGTGCCATTTATCCAACATTCTGGCAAAATGAAAAGAGGGGCCTTTTCCATTTTAAAGGCATATGGGCCAGCATTTGATAAGATATACCATCAGCACCAAAAACCGTCTTGTTTATGTGTAAATGAATCTAAAGTTTCACTAAATTCATTTATAATGAATGGGGGCATTAAATATCAGCATATAAACTGACAAGTTGTTTGATTTATTTGCTTTTTCTAATTCGATATTTGATTGTATTTTAATGATGAACTATTATCTGAAAACATTGAAACAAAAGCTTCTGCTTTTTCAATTAAGCTTGGAAATCTATTATTTTCAAATTGATTGATATGTTGAAGCTGAAATCCTTTCATTTCACTAACTTTCTTTCCAAACTTTATGTAAATTCCTTGGGTTCTGATACTTCATTTATACAGAATTCTGTCCAATACTTGTTTTTTGCCTGAGCAATTATTCTTTTACATTGAGTTTTAGCATACTTCATACAAATAAAGTTTCTTTGAATGATCTTTTAACCATATTTTGAATCGTTCTTTTTTATGGTTTACTGCATCTCACATGTTTTTAGTCTCACATTTTTAGTGTGTGTGTGTGTGTGTTTTGTGTGTGTTGTGTGTGTGTGTGTGTGTGTGTTGGTGTGTGTGTGTGTGTGTGTGTGTGTGTGGTGTGTGTTTTGTGTGTGTGTGTGTGTGTTGTGTGTGTGGGGTGTTGTGTGTTTTGTGGTGTGTGTGTGTGTGTTTGTGCGTGGATTTTCCTTTCTATGTTTACACTTGCTACTTCCAAGAACAATCGTTAGATATGGATCCGCAGCTGAAACCTGTTCGCTTTCAAAAAATTCCATTCTCCTGTCTTTTTTCCAGAAAGACTTACAAGATAACAATTCTCTCTTGTGCCGAATTCGGATGCGCTGGGCCTGACTTGTCAGATTTTTCACTCATATAACAGACAACAATAGTTGCTGTCTGAGCATTCGACAACGAAGAAAAAGAAGAATTGCGAAGAAGAATAGGGGAAAGGAATTGCGAGGAAGAATTGCGAAGAAGAAGAATTGCGAAGAATAGCGTAGAAGACGAAGACGAAGACGAAGAAGAAGAAGAAGAAGAACAAGAACAAGAACAAGAACAACAACAACAACAACAACAACACAGCAACAACAACAATAACAATTAATGACCAGGCCACTGTGCTGGAGGAAACGCTTGGTTCAAAGAAACGTTTATTCAGGAAAAAAAAACCAACACACATGGCTATTATGCGCAGTCATAAGCACTGTAAGCAACAACAAGCTAACAGCTTATATATACAGACGTTAGGCAATGTCCTGGTATCAACACCCTGGAGCCCCTTCACCCTCTACACCTCACACATCCCTGAGTGTGTTTACAGCGCTGTCGACGATGCCTGCTGAGTCGTGGGAAATGCCTGCAGATGGTGTCTATGTACATGAATATATAACAGTCTGACGGTGCTTGGAGGGAAAAACCAGAGTGGAAGCGTAGTGTAGTTCAGGCACCGATTTCCTGGCTGCTTTTTTTTGTTCTGTTCTGGGTCAGTAGATCAGGATGCTCTGTGTGCAAGTGCCACCCCCGCAGGGTATGAGCATTCTTCCCTTCCCGGGAATGCCAAAACATCCTTGTGTTCAACTGACACACATATTATGGTTCTAATACACACACTTACTCAAATTGAGTCCTTCGGATGAGACTATAAACCGAGGCCCCCGTGTGCGAACGCGTGCAAAACATCTTGCGCACGCGTTAAATCCTGTTCCGCTTTTCGAAAGAGTAGGCCATTGTGTGCCGGTGGAAACAAATGACAAAATTTACAAAACCGCATACACACGGGGACTAGATGTAAAAAAGCACATGAGTGCGTATTCCATTATCCTCGATATAAAAGAATAAAATAAAAAAATAAAATAAAATAAAATTGTATCCCCGAAGTCGGAATGTGGCTTCCTTCGTGGTGGGAAAATCTGACCGCATACACGAAAATCTCACTATTGGTGAACCAACAAAGGAACGACAAACAACTGAAGTCGGAATGTGGCTACCTTCACGCTGGGCAAAAACCGGTCACATACGCGAAAATCTCACCACTGGTGAACCAGCCGAGGAACAACAACAAAAAACCTCCAGTTTTGTGAGAGATCCTGAAGACACACTGGATGAGAAGTGTACTTGCATGCCGTACAGGCAGACATACTCCGACTTCAGAGAACTTCCACGTCCTTTAACCTTCCCCGGATGGTGTTGGTCCAGGTGAACCCATTAAGGTCTTTCAATGCCGATATCTCGCTTTTTTGTTGATATTTTTGAATGAAATTTTAGATATGCTCCAAACACCAAAATTCCTTCTTTGTCCTAAACTTGTATAATGTAGGTCAAAATTTGAAAAGGTTTTTAATAGGGAGTAGAGAATGTCATGTTACGGTCTCCTTGTGCATGCAAACTATCTCAACATGTCATAGCATTACAATGTTTCTATATGGGTCCTGACACTGTTTTTACATCAATAGCTGACAACGCTTGTCGTCCAGGCCAAGTCGATTCTTCTTTTTTTCTTCTTCTTCTTCTTCATCTTCTTCTTCTTCTTCTTCATCTCAGGAAATGTTCCATCAGCTCTTAAAAATGCTATAGTCACACCTCTACTCAAAAGCACGACCTTGACCCTAACATTCTAAAGAATTATAGACCTGTTTCCAATCTACCTTTTATTTCTAAAGTCCTTGAAAAAGTAGTTCTCAAACAGCTCAACAACCACCTTCTCTCCAACAATCTTCTTCCTGAGTTTCAGTCTGCCTATCGCGTCAACCACAGCACTGAAACCACCCTAGTACACACTTTAAACACGCTTCTACTCGCTTCTGACTCAGGGAAAATCTCCCTTCTCACTCTACTCGACTTATCAGCAGCCTTTGATACTATAGACCACTCAATTCTTCTCTCCCGTCTTCAAAAAACGTTCGGTGTTACTGGCACAGCCCTCACCTGGTTTAATTCATACCTTACTGACCGATTCCAGACAGTTGCAGTAAACAAGATTCAATCAATACCTGCCAAACTGGAATGCGGATTCCCACAGGCATCAGTTCTAGGCCCTGTTCTTTTCACTCTTTACACTGCCCCACTGTCACATATAATAAACCGTCATCAAATCAACCATCATTTTTACGCAGATGACTCTCAGATTCAAAGCAGTGTTACTCCTGAAAATCTGCCTTCTCTCCTGACAAATATGGCCCGCTGCTTTGAAGATATTCAAAACTGGATGACACAGAACAAATTACAGCTAAATGCAGATAAAACCGAAGCCATACTCGTAGGGACCAAACACAAACTCTCTTCCATTACAACAGCTTCAATAGAACTTGGCAATACATCAGTCCCTCTATCCACTGCTGTGAAGTATCTAGGTGTTGTTATCGACAACACACTCTCTATGAAAAAATTCATCACTCAGACCTGTCAGTCGTGCTACTATCAATTACGGCGTATTAGTGCAATTCGAAAGTACCTGTCCACTGATGCAACAGCCAAACTTGTCACTTCTCTCATTCTTTCACGTCTGGACTATTGTAATTCTCTTTTGTCTGGTCTGCCAGAATCATCTATCCACTCCCTTCAAAGTATACAAAACTCCGCAGCTCGACTAGTTCTCAGAAAGAAAAAATCTGAGCACATTACCCCTCTCTTGCGATCTCTCCACTGGCTGCCTGTGCCACAGAGAGTAAATTATAAGATCAGTACCCTCTGTTACAAATGTCTCCACAAAACTGCACCCTCCTACCTCTGTGAATGTCTTAACCTGTACACTCCTTCACGTTCCCTCCGCTCTACTGCAGATACCTTGTGCCTACGAATACCTAGATTCAACCAATCCACTGTTGGCCGCCGCTCTTTCTCTATTTCGGGTCCATCGACCTGGAATGAGCTCCCTCTCTCTCTTCGCCAGAAACCTAGTTATGACACTTTTAATCCATCCTCAAGACATATCTATTTCAAACCTAAGATTTCCCCCCTCCTGTTTCATATCAGAGCTATCCCACCCTCACTAACCCATGTCCTATCACCCTGCTAAAGTATAGGACCTAAGTGAGTGTGTGTGTGTGTGCTTTTGTAAAACATTTGACTATTGAAATTTTATTTCATAGATTTTGTCTGCAGCGCACTCTGTTTGTAAATATCTGTTTGTTTAAACTATTGATCATTTATCATTGATTGCATGACTGT
>JAQIHA010000720.1:0-13368 GCA_028751875.1 Rapana venosa
GTTTTTTTTTTTGGGTTTCGTTGTTTTCTGTTGTGTGGGGTGGTGTGGGGTTTTTGTTGTTTTTCGTTGTTGTCGTCGTCGTTGTTTTCCTCGGTCGAAGGGCTGTCTGTCCTTGTCGGGGCTTCTGCTGTCTGTCTGTCTCTCCTCTCTCCCTCTCTCTCCTCTCCTCTCTCTCTCTCTCTCTCTCCTTTCTCCCCTCCCCTCTCTCCTCTCTCTCTCGTCTCCCTCTTCCTCTCCTTTTCTCTCTCTCTCCCCTTCTCTCTCTCTCCTCCTCCCCTCTCTCTCTGTTTTACGTGTGGTTTTGTTGGGGTCGTGCGGCGTGCGTGTGTGTGTGCGCCGCGCGCGCGCGTGGGTTTGTGAGAAGAAGGGGTGTGTTTTGTTGGGGTGTTTTTCCCTCTTACTCACTCTTCTTTTTTCTTTAGCATGCGTCTACTTTCCCCCCCCCCCTCTCTCCTCCTAAAAATAAAAAACCCCCCAACTCAAACGTTTACAGTTTTTGCTTCCCGCCAGTGTTCTCCATAAAATCCATTATTATTATTTTATTATTATTGTTTTTTTTTTTTAATTTCATCCTTCAATTGTTACAACTATTTATTATTACTATTATTTTTTTTTCATTATTATTTCTATTATTATTAATATTATTTATACTACTACTATTTTTTTATTACTATTATTATATGTATCATCATTATTTTTATTTTTATTATTATTTCAACTTTTTTTGTTTGTTTTTTCTTCGCGTTCTGTCCCCGCTTCGTCTGTCTGTCTTATCCTTCTTTTTTAGAACTATTCTCTGTGGTCCTTTTGTAAATTTTTTTTATTATATTTTTTCTGGTGTCCGTTTTTTAATTCTATATATTTTATTTCTCTGTGGCCCCTTTTTGTAATTTTATATATTTTAAACCTTGGGTTTTCCGTTTGTATTTTCTATATATTTATTTTTTTTTGGTGCCGTTTTTGTTATTCTATATATTATATTTTTCTTTTGTCCTTTTTTATTTCTATAATATTTTCCTGGTGTCCGTTTTTTATACAATTATATTTCTCTGTGGGCCGTTTCGTATTTCTAATAATTTTTTCTCTGTGTGCCTTTCGTTATTCATATATTTAAAATTTCTCTGTGGTCCTTTCTGTATTCATATATTAATTTCTCTGTTGTCCGTTTCTGTATATTTATATAATTTTTCTTTTTTGGGGTCGGTCTCTAACTTCCTAGACCCTTCCTTCTCTTTCAGAGAGAGAAGAGAGGGAGAGAAGAAGAGAGAGAAGAGAGAAAAGGGAAAGAGAGAGAGAGAGACAGATAACAACGCAACAGACAGAGAAAAGAAAAGAGGAAAAGATAAAAGAGTTTGAAGAGAAAGAGAGAGAGAGAGAGAGAGAGAGAGAGAAGAAGAAAGAAGGGGAAAACTTTAAAAATGAAGAGATAAAAAAAAGAAAAGAGAGAGAAAAAAGAAAAGAAAAGAAAAAAGATAGGAGAGAGACAGGAGAGAGAGAAAGAGAGAGGGAAAAAAAAGAGAAAAAAAAAGAAAAAAGAGAGAAAAGAGAGAGAAAGAGAGAAGAAACTTAAAAGAATTGAGAGAGAAAGAGAGAGAAAGAGAGAGAAGAGAAAGAGAGAGAGAGAGAGAGAAAAGGAGAAGAGAGAGAGAGAGAGAGAGAGAGAGAGAAAGATAGGGGAGAATCTTAAAAGATGAAGAGAGAAAGAGAGAGAGT
The DNA here is from genome assembly GCA_028751875.1 of Rapana venosa. Lineage (NCBI taxonomy): Eukaryota > Metazoa > Mollusca > Gastropoda > Neogastropoda > Muricidae > Rapana > Rapana venosa. Next base: position 1,714 of record JAQIHA010000720.1, read on the forward strand.
GAGAAAGAGAATAGAAAGAAAGAGAAAGATAGGGAGAGAAAGAAGAGAGAGAGAGAGAGAAAAAGAAAAGAGAGTGGAAAGAGAGAGTGAAAAGAGAGAGAGGTGAAAAAGAGAGAGAGAAAGAGAAAGAAAGATAGGGAAGAGAAAAAGATGGGGGGAAGAGAGAAAAGAGTGAGAGATAAAGAGAGAGAGAGAGAGAGAGAAAAGAGAGAGAGAGAGAGAGAGAGAGAGAGAGAGAGAGAGAGAAAAAAGGGAGAAAGAAAGAGAAAGAGAAAGCAGAGAGAGTGAGAAAGAAAAAAGAGAGACTGACGCACGACAAGCGAGTAAAAACACAGAGCGAGACAAACAAACACAGAATGGAGAAGGAATCTGTGTCTGAGGACAGTGGTGGGGGGTGGGGGGGGGGGACACAGGTCTGCAGGGCAGAGTGGTCACACACCAGCAGAGTGCCTGTGGCTGGCTGCAGCCAGACTGGACCTGGCTTGAGTGAAAGGAATCCCCGCATCTGAGCATCTTCCATTTGGCTGATTAACATCCAAACAGGGCCTCTCTGTTGATCTTAAAGCCACCCTGGTTAGTTGATGGGTCTTCTAAGTTTAGTTCTGTTAGTTGTTGTTGGTGGTGTGTGTGGTGTGGTGTGTGGTGTGGTGTGTGTGTTGGGGTGTGGGGTGTGTGTGGGTGTGTGTGTTTTGTTTGTGTTTAATGACTATTCACTACATGTGATTTTTGACACACCCGCATTCATACCAAAGTACCTATTATTACACACCGGGATCTCTCTCTCTCTCTCTCCTCTCTCTCTCTCTCTCCTCTCTCTCTCTCTCTCTCTCTCTCTCCTCCCCTCTTTCTCTCCCCTACACGCACCCACATCCACACACACATAGTATATAAATATATACATTTTTAATATATATATATAATATATTTATAAAATATATATATAATATATAAAATATATGAATGTACATATATATAAATATAATAATATATATATATAATTTTATATTATATATATATGAAATTACAGTAAAAAGGGTTTTTCAGGTGAAGAATATATGACTTCAGCAACTGGGCACTATGAATTGCCTGAGAGTCATATAAAACTTCTTGACTAGTGGCAAAATTTCTTATGAATATCTAAACCCCTCCCTTTTTTTTCATGCAAGAAGAATTGGGGCAATCAAACAACAATGGTGGACTGAAAGTGGAATAGAACAACCCAAAATGTTTCATTTTTGAATATTTAGTATTCCATCATTTTAAACTCAGTTTATGTATTCTTCTATCTATCTGTCCCGTAGTCGACGACCGTGGGGCACCCTCAAAACTCAGCAACCAGTTCCCTCCATTCTTCTCTCTGTTCTGCCCTTTTTCAGGGTTTTGTTGAGTTCTAGGGCCCGTCCATTCACTGATGTTATCCCCCACTCTTCCTTGGTCTGCCTCTTCTTCTTCCTCCCTTTAACAGTGCCTTGCAAAACTGCTTTGTAATTCCTTGGGATCTTGTGACCTGGGCCCATACCACTTTAAATTTACGCTTTTTCACGATCGTTTGAAGGTTCTCATAGGGTCCAATGGTTTTCTGGATTTCTGTTATGCACGCTTTCGTTGCTTATGTGGTCTTTGTAGGAGATCCAAGGAGCCCGAAAGCCTCTCCCCACTGCCTTACTCCTCCCAAATCGCAGTCAGGGCCATGATTCACGGGCAAACAGAAATAGGGAAACAAGGAGCGTTTACTGACGGGAGAAAAGTGAATTTTCTTATCCTCCAGATGGTGTTTTTTTTGACAAAGCTGTTATTGTCGTCAGTCCTGCATACAAATTCTGGCTTGGACCCCGGGGGATAAAAGGCTCCCAGACTTAAGCTTTGAACTGTTCTACTTCTGCATTTAACCCTGATTCAGTGCTAATGCCGTTGGTGTTATTTCACAGTTTGGCTTCTCTCACTGATTTCCTGCCGATTTTTGGGGGCCCCAATCCAAGTGTTCTTTTAGGCTGCAAGCTCTTTTCTGATCCTGCTTTTTCCATCAATGTCATCTCAAGCGGATTGGGACTCCCCCACCAACTGACTGACCTTTCTGATTTCCAGTCACAGCCAGATTCCCAAGAAAGTAAAAAGGGGGGAAGTAACACCCTCCTACCCCAACTTTGTTCAAACCATTCCCAATGTTTTTGTTGTAGACCGCCGGGGTGCCTCGCTTACACGTTTGATGACCGACGGGTTTTTGCTTTGAGCGTACAAGTTCATTTGCCCACAAAGCCATGCCCCCCTTCAAATGCCTTTAAAATCGATAAACGGGTATAGCTTTTAGTAAAGGGTACCGCTCACATATATTCTGAGTTGAATATCTTTCTTTTGCTCGCCTGCCTGAAACCTCTTTCCCTCAAAATGAGGTCTCTGCTTTGGCTTCATCTTTTCATTTATCGCACTACCTTGCTTGGGGGGAAAATTAGGCTGATTTGCGGTAATTATGGCATTTTTTAAATTTCCTTTTGGGGGGGTGATAGACGACTGCGTCCATGGGGTTTTGGGCCTTTTCCTGCCCAGATCTTGTTGCAGTTCTTATACCTGGCATGGGTTCCCCCCCACGGGCCAACTACTGGAAGTTGTCCCCCCCTGCGACTTCCCCCCTTTTCGCATCACGCTGTTTTCCCCTTCTTCTCAGGATAGGGTGACTGGCTGGTTCTTTTCTTTCGGGGAATTTAAAACTTCGGATCCCGCGGGGCTATATTATCTCAGCAGATTCTGTCCCTTTCAAAAAATTTCCGGTCGTAGGAACACTCCCTTTTTGTCTTGGGGTTTTTAAAAATTTTCCCCTGTTCGTGCTATCAGGCTTCACCACTGATAGCTTTTTTTGCTAGCTTTTCTTTTGTTTTCTTTAATGCTTGGGACTGTTTACCGGCCATTTCTCTTTTTCCTCCGCTGGGCTTCCTATTCTTTTTTTGAATCCCTATATTGTTCTGCTCTTTCTTTTTTTTCATTTTTCTTTTTTTTCACCCTACGCTTTCGCATATTGAGGATTAGGGTACCAGGTTTTTTTTGCGGGTGGCGTTTCCAAAAGCTCTTTTCGTTTCACACCGTTTTAAACTATTCCATTACATGTCTGAGCTACACATGATGCTGCAAACTTTCCACCTATCCTTGCTTGAAAATTTCAAAAACCTTGGTCCTTCACTTCTCATTTTAAATTTGTCCTGATGTTTTTCCGCTTTTGGTTTTTTTTAACGTATCGGAAAGTCATCATCACAATCGATACTCCCAGCGCCCTGGAAAACTTCGTGTCGTGCATGTTAACGCAGACTGAAACCGTCTTTCACCATGATGTAATCTATTTGGGGGTGTTTTCTCCCTTTTTGGGTAGCCCTGTCCATTTCTGGTTTTTTTGTGTGGGGCCCAATGATTTTACTAGCGGAGGGGTTTTTACTGGGAAACTCCAGGGCCAAGCCTCTTTTTTGATTGGGTTTTTTCAAGGGCCCACAAAACCCCCCCCCGTCTTTCCAACACTTCTCCACCCTTTGGGTTCCGTCGCCTTTTCACAAAGAGGATGTCTTTCTGGGGGTTTGATTTTAAACCTCTTGTACGATCATAAAATTCTCACGGCTTCATCTGTGCATCTGATGAGGGGCTATCCCGTACTAAGTTATGTTAAAGGGGTTGCTCCGGGGGATGGTAAAAAGCTGCTGACCAGGGTGACAGCTCAGACGGTGTTTACGGGTCTTTTGTGAACGAGAAACCCCACCCTTTTCTGTTTTATCCTTTTTTTCCACGTATTTAAATTTTTGGCTTCCCGGTCTTTTTCCCCCATGTTTTTCCACCTACTTTCGCAAGGGCCCCAAGGGGCCAAAAAATCTGGACATCTCAGTGTATTTTTCCATTGCCTGCAGCCTTAGTTTCGTACATTTCCCTTTGGGGCCCAAGTGGGGTTTTGTCGGGACGAATTTTTCTGGTTTACATCATTCTACTTCGACATCGCCTGATGGGCAACAAAGGGGGGCCTTGGAACCCGGGGGACGACCGACGGGAGGGGAAACGGCGTCTTTTCAAGGTTGTCTTGGGAAATCAAACCCGGCGGAGCCCATCCCTCCCAGGCCCGATTTTTGGTTGGGTTTACCCCCCAAACATGGCAGGTGGTACTGGGTTACGTTTTTATTTTAAATTTCAATTTCCGTGGGCAAAGGAAACTGCTGATAATGTTTTTCTATAATCTTGAATGTATGCATTTCATTAACTTAGAATGAATTTCATAAACGAAAGCAAGATTAGATCAAACCTTCAGTACTGTTAAAGGGGCACCTTTTTTGGGGCCCAAAAAAAAAAAAATTTCATTCGAATAAATTCACAATGAAGGGACCAGCAAAAGTTATGCTGATGCCTCTGCTTGCAATAGAATGAAATCAGGAATTTTATCTCAAATACAATATCAATTCCTTATTTTACCATGCCATGACTTTAATGCCATTAACACTGCCTTTGAGTCAACGAAAAAACAAATTTGGCAAACATCAATAGCAGTATCAGAAAAAAAAATTCAAAGCCTAAGAATTGCAAATAATTCAGAAGAAAAAATAGAAAAATGGTTGTCCAAATGAAAAGATTTGAACTTTTAAAGTCGGAATCACATATGCAGCACCACTTTTGCCTGTTTCTAATACAGATCCGTCAGTATACACTTTAAGTGATTTAGAATAATTATTTTCTAATGACTTTTTACATCACGGTGAAAATTTTTGATCTTCATTTTCTTTATTTCCGGTAGTCAAGTAAAATTTTACTAAAATATGTTCCCAAGGAGGAAATTTGGGAACAATTGGAAAATTTTGGGAATTGTTGATATATCGAGGGTCATTTTCTTTCATAAATGTGTCGTATAATTTTTAATTGGCTGCAGAAATGAAATATTGCGTGCCCGTTTTAGGAAAATCAGGTCTTGATTAATAAATTTTTCCTCTTTTACTAAATTTGGGAATAAGATACTGCGAACCACATATTTTGAACTGCCAGGTTTCCGCTGATCAGAAAGAGATAGTAAATGAGCTTCTTTATAAGTATTACTGTATTTGCATGGCCGGAACACCAAGAGCTATCTTTACTGCTTTACTTCAGACTTTGTATTTTTAAGTAGATAATCTGCAGCAGAAAATAAACTTCTTGTCCGTATATAATTGAACGTACCAAGGACAGAGCCAGATTATCAGATCGTAGTGTCTTGACTCCATCCTGAAACTTATTACTTTGGGAAATTAAGTTTTTTCCTAGCTTCATTTTAAATCATTTGGTTATGTGCATCTTCCAATCAACTTTCTATTAAAAAAACACCTAAGAATTAAACATCTGTTTGTATTGAAGCACCTTTCCTTCTAATTTCAGTATTGGTAATTTAATGCGTTTGTCACCGTTATAAAAAGCACAAGACAGGGTTTTTCTGCTGATAATCTAATCTGTTTTCTTTCATATAACTACAGAATTTATCTAATTCTTCCTGATATATTTTTTCAACATAATTGATCACTCTCTTTTTCGTGTTTTTCCTAACTGACTATTTATCCAAATAGCAAAAATCATTGCATACTGAACAACTTGAGTTTTAGGTGACAAAGAGCTAGGGAGATCATGTACAAGAATGAAAACAAGATAGGTGCAATACTGACCCCGTGGTATACCCAGTCGATAGTTTTAAAAAAGATGAGTACACCTAAACCTAATTTAGTGCAAATGGATCTATCCGACAAGAAATTTTGCAGATATTTATATAATATGCCATTAATACCAATGTATTTAATTTATGAAAGCATTGATCATGACAAACTCTATCATAGGCTTTCTTTACATCAAAAAATGTGGCTAACACACTTTTTCGTTGGAAAATTGCTTTTAATTTGATGTGTCAGTTTAACTAAGGGTTTCAAAAGTACATCTTCCCTTTCGAAAACCAGCCTGATTTGTTGGGATCACATTATTCTTTTCACAAAAATGAAATAAACCTTATTAAAATTTTTTTTTTTCCATTACTTTACCCACATGAACGTAAGAGCAATTGGCCTGTAGCTATCTATCGATGACCGCATTTTTACCTTTCTTCAGATTGGGACTACAATCGACTGCCTCCAGATTTTAGGAAGACGCCATTTATCCAACAGTTCTGGAAAAAGAAAAGAGTAGCCTTTTCCATTTTAAAGGCATATGAGCCAGCATTTGATAAGATATACCATCAGCACCAACAGCCTCTTGTTATGTGTAATGAATCTAAAGTTTCACTAAATTCATCATATTGAATGGGGCATTTAAATAATCAGCATTATAAGCGACAATTTGTTTAATTTATTTGCTTTTTCTAATTCGATATTTGATTGTATTCTTTCTGAGAACTATTATCTGAAAACATTGAAACAAACTCTGCTTTTTCAATTATGCTTGGAAATCTATTATTTTCAAATTTGATTGGATGTGTTGGAAGCTGAAATCCATTTTTCATTTCACTAACTTCTTCCAAACTTATGTAAATCCCTTTGGGTTCTGATACTTCATTTAACAGAATCTGTCCAATACTTGTTTTTGCCTGAGCAATTATCTTTTACATTGAGTTTTAGCATAACTTTATACAAAAAATTTTCTTCTGATTGATCTTTTAACCATATTTTGAATCGTTTCTTTTTTTATGGTTTACTGCATCCTCACATGTTTTAAATCCACCATCTATTGCCCTTATGCTTTTTCCATCTTTTTGCTTTGTGTTGGGAATAGAAAACTCAGCTGCTGTATGAGCTTTGCCCCAAATTGGAAAAACTGATCTACATCATCCTCTTCGATCGTTTCAATATCAGTAGCCTAAGGAAGATTTAAAAGAACTCCAGTCAGCCAATTTATATGAAAATTTAGGGAAATTTTATCCTCAATATTTGGTTAGGTCTGATATTGCAAGGGCCTCAAATGACAACGTAATAGGGCAATGATCACTTCCAAAACAATCCTCTTCAACATTCCAATAGCAATTGATAGCTAAACCTGGAGATATTAATGTTAAATCAATAGCACTTGGTGAAGTGAAGGTGACCTTCTTTTCATTAAATATTAAAGGGGGGGGGGGGGGTTATGTCGCTTCTTATTCGTACATAATTCAACACTGAACTTGATCCATACATCGCATGCCCTGGTTCTTGATCCTGTTGAGGCAGAGTCTGAAAGTCATCATCATACACAAGTCATGGTCGTATCCTTTGCTGGCTCATGGAAAGCTCCTGGTCTTTGAAATAGCAACACTTGATTGGAAGCGACGTGTGACCATAGTGTGGTCAATTTGATTATTGTGATCTCCTCCTGGGCTGTGCCATGTCCAGCATCTGGATGGTGTGTGTGGACCAGATGTGCTCACCACCTTCAGGTTGTTGAAACTGGAAAATTCTAGGAGCCTCAAGCCTCTTTTCGTTGGTCTCAGGGTTGCAGATTGTGTCACATTTTCCTTTCCAAGTCTTGTTAGCCTCTGCTCCTGTCTTCGATGTCCAGTCACCCTGTACTACAATAATGCCTTTCTCTGGCCCCTGGTCTGTGACCTCTTGCAGTTGATGGTAGAAGTCTTCAGTGTCCTTGTTATCCTAGTCAGTTGTTGGGGCATACAATGGCCTACTCTTCCGAAAAGTGGAACAGGATTTAACGTGTGAGTAAAATGTTTCGCACGCGTTCGAACACGGGGGACCTCGGTTTCTAGTCTCATCCGAAGGACTTTGACATTCAGTTCGATTTTTTCGTCAAACTTGGAAGAAAGGGCAAGGCTGGGAATCGAACCCACAACCTCACGGTTGATTTGTTGGCAGGCGAACGTCTTAACCATCCTGCCACCTTCCTTCCGCTCATTATTATGACAAATAACAGTGAGTTGCTGTCTGAGAGTTGGAGGACAAAGAACATGAATGAATTCTTTCAAAACAGAAGAGTCTCTATATACAAATTATCCTTAGATGTGCGAAAAGATATCTATCAGTTTTTTGATGATAACAATGATCGTGCAAGTTACTCAAATAGTTTTGAGGGGGTTTTATCTAGCAAAACTACCATCCTTGCTCGAAAACATCGAGGTCAAGGACAACTCACTTAAAACCCATAACGTGTCAAACAGAACACAGCATATCAAGGTCACGACCTCAGGGTCACGGTCGTGGAGAGCTTCGCTTCATTACTTAAACCGGATTTCGCATCGTGACAGCTGGGACAGTTATCTACAACAGTAAACGTTCCGTGACTGCGAACCCAAAGCCTTCCACCGCCAGTTTGAAGGGCTACACAGACATGTAGGATGCTAATGATCCCAACATCGATCTTTTGCCGCGCACGCGCGCGCGCGCGCGCTCGAGCGCGCGTTCGGAGCGCGGGCTGTGTTTGCTTTGCCCCCTAGTGTGCACACACTCACTCGTGCGTGTCAGATCTTCCAGGGTAAGGGAGAAATCGTCGATATTCTCTGCCCTCCAGGCGTCTTTCCTTCGATCCGAACCTAAGCCCTGCTTGCTGGCTTTGCTTGCTAGCTTGCTTGCTGAGGGAAGGTCCGTCCGCTGTGGAAGGGAATGAGCCATGAAAACGAAATAAAGAAGAAAGAGAAAAAGAAAAGGGCGAAAAATCGTTCTTTCCCTCCCTCCCCCCAAAAATGTTAGATAAGCGCTTATGAGGTTTGGTAATGTTTCCATCCAATCCCCCCAGCAGGGATGGGTTTGAATAAACATTAAAGGTTTTGATTTTGATTTATGTGTGAATTTAACCAGAATAGTCTAGAATACGGAATGTGGGAACAGATTTAGCTTGAATTTTGGGGAGAGAGAATGCGAAATTTCAAATGCAAAGTTTTATTCATTATAGGCCTTGGGCCCCCCATGAAGGGGTGTGTGTATAATAATCAACATTCCAAAACATGTTGCATAAGAAACATTTATGAACAGAAGAATAATACCTCAAGTACAGAGAGAGAGAGAGAGAGAGAGAGAGAGAGAGAGAGAGAGAGAGAGAGAGAGAGAACGGATATGGATGAGTCATTTTTTTTGAACGCTTAAAAGTGCAAGTGTACGCATTCAATGGAAATCAATGTAATGATAATCAATCGCGCTGTTAAAGGTGTTGAGATTCAGAGAATGCGTCATCGAAATTGTTCTGCAAAGACTATTTGGGTTTTCTTTTTATAAAATTTCTGGCTTAAAATCGACAGGAATATCTCGGGGGTTTCTGTTTTTCAAGATGGTTGATTATTCTTGTTCGTATTCATGTGTTATTTTGGGGCACCTGACTTTTAAATAAAATTTGAATTCTCCCGTGACTCCTTTAAGGGTCATGGGTTACCTCACGACTTCCAATTAAACAATGTGTTTTCAGGCAAGTTATCCTAGGTATGCAGGTAGATAAGTATGGAATGAAAGAAGAAGTACGGAAGGAAGGAAGGAAGTACGAAGGAAGAAAGGAAGGAATGAAGGAAGGAAGGAATGAAGGAAGGAAGGAAGGAAGGAAGGAAAAGGGAAAGGGAAAGGGAAAGGGAAAGGGAAAGGGAAAGGGAAATACGGAAGGAAGAAAGGAAGGAATGAAGAAGGGAAAGGGAAGAATGAAGGAAGGAAGAAATGAAGGAAGGAAGGAAGGGAAATACGGAAGGAGGAAGTACGGAAGGAAGAAAGAAGGAAGGAAGGAAGAAGGGAAAGAAGGAAGGAAGGAAAAATGAAGGAAGGAGAAGGAAGTACGAAGGAAGGAATGAAGAAGGAAGTACGGAAAGGAAGGAAGGAAGCAAACAGCAAGCAAGGGAAAGGGGCAAGCAAGCAAACAAGGAACAAGCAAGGAAGCAAGCAAGCAAGCAAGGAAGCAAGCAAGGAAGCAAGCAAGGAAGCAAGCAAGGAAGCAAGCAAGGAAGCAAGCAAGCAAGCCAGGGAACAAGCAAGGGAAACAAGCAAGGAAGGGAAAGGAAAGAAGCAAGGGAAGGAAGGGAAACAAGGAAGGATGGAAAAGGGGTAAGCAAGTCAGCCAGAAAGGAAGGAAGGAAGCAAGGAAGAAGGAAGCAAGTCAGCCAGAAATGAATGAAGGAAGAAGGAGAATGAATGAAGGAAGGAAGGAAGGAATGAAGAAGGAAGGAAGGAAGGATGGAAGGTGTGAAGCAAGTCAGCCAGCAAGGAATAAGGAAGGTGGAAAGCAAGTCAGCCAGCAAGCAAGGTAGGAAGAAAGGAAGGAAGAAGAACGGAGAGGGAGGAAAGAAGGGAAGGCGTGTAGTGTGTGAGTTAAGGGACATGTTTATTTCCCCGAGTAATGGAATAAACCTCATGCGCTCTTTATTACATCCTGTCCCGTGTGTGTATGTGTGCGCTTTAGTAAATTATATCGTTATATTCTCACCGGCACACAATGACCTACTCTTTCGAAAAGCGGAACAAGATTTAACGTGTGCACAAGATGTTCTGCGTGCGTTCGCACACGGGGCCTCGGTTTATAAGTCTCATCCGAAGGACTGTGACATTCAGTTCGATTTTTTTTGGGTGGTCAAACGGGAAAAAGGGCGAGCTGGGAATCGAACCCAGAACCCTCACGGTTTACTTGTTGGCAGGCGAACGTCTTAACCATCCTGCCACCTTCCTTCCACAATTTTAACCACAATAGTGGCCACACCGTCGTCATTGCAAAAAAGTTTGTACAGCTCTTTTTGTGTTTTAAAGACAAACAGGACACATAATGAATTGGTCTCAACGCGCGCACGTCTTACTTAGCGTGATGATGAAATAAAAAGAGACACTGACATTTCAATCATGATTGTCATTGCAGGGACATTATTGTCATAGCTTCTTCACCCCCAGGAGATCGATTCGATCGACACGCCTGCGCACGCTGTTTGTGGGCCACGACGATTTTTGCACTGAGAGAGAGAGATAGAGACATAGACAGAGACAGACAGACAGAGAGAGACGGAGATACAAACAGAGAGAGAGACACGGGACAGAGAGAGACAGACAGACAGCGACAGACATACAGACAGAGAGAGACACGAGACACAGTGAGAGACAAACAGACAGAGGCGGAGAGAGACACAGAGAGAGACAGAAACAGGGACAGAGATACAAACAGAGAGAGACAGAGAGACAGAAACAGAGAACAGACAGAGAGACAGAGTGATAATAGAAACACTGAAAGAGGTATAGAGGGACAATGAAAGCTTGAGACAGAGAGAGCGAGAGAGAGAGAGAGAGAGAGAGAGAAGAGAGAGAGAGAGAGAGAGAGAGAGAGAGAACGGAGAGAGACAGAGAGAGGAGGGAGCGAGGAGGAGGGGAGAGAGGAGGAGGGAAGAGAGAGAGAGAGAGAGAGAGAGAGAGAGAGAAGAGGGAGAGAGAGAGGGGGGGGGGGAGGGAGGAGAGAGAGAAAGGAGGAAAAGAGAGAAGAGAGAGAGAGAGAGAGAGAGGGAGGAGGGAAGAGAGAGAGAGAAAGAGAGAGAAAGAGAGAGAGAGAGAAGGAAAGAGAGAGAGAGAGAGAGAGAGAGAGAAAGAGAGAGAGAGAGAGAGAGAGAGAGAAAGAGAGAGAGAGAGGAGAAGAAAGAGAGAGAGAGAAAGAGAGAGAGAGAGACAACAGACAGAAACAGACAGAACAGACAGACAGACCAACTGACAAAAATTTTACCGGCATGAACCAAAAAACCAAGAATTTTTGGCCACCCAACCG
>JAQIHA010000721.1:0-13357 GCA_028751875.1 Rapana venosa
TTTGGTTTGATGTTGAGAGGTAGGCATTTGTATGTGGGGAAAAGGAATAGGTCCAATGGATCCTTGTGGTACTCCTTAATTGATGGCTTGTAGTGTGGATGTAGTTGTGCCTATTGAGACACACTGTTGCCTGTTTTCTAGATAGGAAGCAAGTAGTTGTAAGTATATTGTAGAGAAATGGTACAGGTTTAGTTTCTTTATGAGAAGTGTGTGGTCAATTGTGTCAAAAGCTTTTTTGAGATCTACAAATAGTACTCCACAAAATTTATTGTCATTAATGTTTGATAGCCAGTTGTCTACGAGGCTAATCAGTGCAGTATGACATGAGTGATTTTGTCTAAATCCAGACTGATTAGGGTGAATTAAGTTGGTAGTATCTAAATGACGGACTATGTGTTTGTTTATATGTTGTTCCAAGGGTTTGGAAAGGATAGATATGATGGAAATTGGTCTATAGTTTGAGGGGTCTGAAGTGTCACCAGATTTGTAGATGGGGATTACTTTAGCTGTTTTGAAGGCATTGGGGAAATGGTTTTTTTCAAGACAAAGGTTAAATTATATATGTTAGTTGTCTGTCTGTGATAACTGGAGCTGATAGCTTCAATATTTGCTGTCTATTCCATCAAGACCGGCGCGTTTCTTGATTTGTTTTGAGGTGATTAGATAACCATAGACTCAAGAACGACATAAATGAATGTAAGTTTGAAGGAGTATGTTTCCCTTTCAAGTATTGTTTTAGTTCATTGAGTTTTATTGGACTTTGATTTATCATTTTTAATAAATGTTATAGAGACATTAATGAAATTATTTTAAGTTGTTCAGCAGTAACGTCTTTGATTACATTTGTTTTGGGAAGAGGCTTGTTTGTTAGTTATTTGATTATGGCTCGCCATACAGTCTTTGAGTTTTTGTTTGGTGGATAGTAAGTCTTGGAAAATTTCTTTTTTTCTCGCCGTTTTTGTGAGTTTATGGCATTTCTTAATTTTTTTGACTCTTCATAATATTTATGTTCTTTTAAAAGGTCTCTAAGATAGCATGCTTCTTCTATTTCCTTAGTGAGCCAAGGTGGTTTGGGGGTATATTTGATTTCTAATGATTTTTAGTGGGGCATGTTTGTTGTAAAATAGCAGTTAAAAAGTGTTTATCCAAAATTCTATGGCTAAGTCTGGATCAGTAATGTTGAATGATTCCGAAAGAATGGAGTTACTTAAATCTGATAAAAAGATTCTCATCAAATTTAGCAAAGGAACGATATGTTATAGTTTTGTGGCCAGGTTTGGGGGAGGATTTTTGTTCGTTTTTTTTTGACCACGTGATACAAGACTGGGTAGTGATCGCTACAGTGATAGACTGGGATACAAGTTTCGACAATGTTGTTGGGGTTAGATATATAGATATGGTCAATTATTGTGCTTGAGTTTGGTGTGACTCTCGTGGGTGAATTAATTAGTTGGTGGAGGTTGTATGAATTTATTAATTGGGTCCATTGATTATTAACTTTTGTTAGATCGATATTAAAGTCTCCTAATAAGATTATTTCACTTGATTCTAATAGGACTGTATTCATCATGGAGTCAAATTTGTCAGTCCAGTTTTTTCTTTCTGTTGGATTCCTATAGCAGATCCCAATTACAATAGGTTGGGCACCTTTTATAGAAATCTCAATCCATATGGATTCTACACCATAATGTTCTAAATGGAGAAGACGCTTGAAGGTTATGGATTCACTAATATAGATTAGGATTCCTGTTTCTTTGGGGTTTTGTTGATCTTTACGCAGGATTTTATATCCTGGAATATAAATATCAGTGTCCAATATGTGGTCTGAAAGTCTCGACTCAGATAGCCCTAGTATGTGAAATGGATTGCCTTTGTTAGTGATAAGAGTTGAGATTTCTTCGATTTTATTAAATGCATGGTTTATATTTAGGTGGCAAATACGTAGGCCATCCTTAGAGGGCCACTTCTTGTGGTTGGTATGCATTTGTCTTGTTTGGTTTGTGAGGAAGGGATATGTGTAAAGGAGACAAACAAGAAAGGAACAACTGGCAGTAAGGAAAATAGAAAATAGATTTGTAGACTTTGGAGAACTCAACACCTAAAGGGGGGAAAATGATAGGGTGGTGGTGGAGGAGGAAAATAAGTAGAACAAAACAAGGAAACAGAATTGAGTGAGGTGAAAACAAAATAACCACTCAAACCGACAATAAGGGAGAGAGAGAGAGAGAGAGAGAGAGAGAGAGAGGAGAGATGGAGAGAGAGAGAGAGAGAGGAGAGAGAGAGAGAGAGAGAGAGAGAGAGAGACAGAGAGAGAGAGAGAGAGAGAAGAGAGAGAGAGAGTGAAGAGAGAGAGAAGAGAGAGAGACAGACAGACAGACAGACAGACAGAGAGAATCTTTTCTGTAAAAATGCTGTTTGCAAAAAGACAGAAAGCTGAACGGCCTGGGGCCCAAAGGAATGCCCCATTTTACCCAAACGGCATTTTCGGGTTCACGGGGTAGCCCATCTTGGGACGGTGCGCTCGTTGGGTTAAGACAGGCTTACAGGGTGTCCCTGTTTGTCTTGAAAGGCTGTGTGTGGCCCGTGTGTCAGCTTGCGGGTTCTGTCGTTTGTCTAGCTTGCGGCTGTGTTCTGTTTGTCTTAGTTTCAGGCGGGGTTTTCTGTTTGTTTGCTTGCGGCTGTTGGGCTGTTTTTCTATTAGGTTGTGTGTTCTGTTTGTCTGTTGCGGCTGTGTTTTCTGTCTGTCCTTTTTCAGGCGTTGTCTGTTTTTTCCCATTGCAGGGTGTGTGTTGTTTGTCTAGTTGCAGGGGTGGGGTTGTTTGTCAGCTTGCAGGTGTGTTCGTTTTTCTAGCTTGCAGGTTGGTGTGTCGTTTTGTCTAGTTGCGGCTGGTGTGTTGTTTGTCTAGCTTGCAGGCTGTGTGTCTTTGTCTAGTTCAGGGGGGTGTTTTTTGTCTTTCAGGTTGTGTGTTGGGCTTGCAGGCTCTGTGTTTTTTTCCTTGGGGGGTTTTTTGTCTTGCGGCTGGGGTTTTATGCCTTTGGGGTATTTGTCTTGCGCTGTGTTTTTTTTCTTGCGGGTGTGTTTTGCATTGCGGGTGTGTGTGTGTCTTGCTGTTTGTTGAGATTGTGTTTCTACTTAGGCTTGTGTGTTTGTCTTGAGGTCTGTTAGTGCGGCCGTGCAGTGTATTTCTTTGTCTTGCGTATTGTGTGTGTTTACAATTTTTGCATTTTTATTGTGTTTTTCTTTCATGCATTATAAGTTTTTCTTGCAGGCTGTAGTGTTTGTCTTTGCAGGCTGTGTGATTGTCTTGCAGCTTTGTGGTTTGCTCTTGTAGTGCTGTGTAACACTGTGTGTTGTCTTTCAGGCTGAATGTGTGTTTCGTCTTGCAGGCTGTGTGTTTCCCTTGGACAGGCTGTCTAAGAGAGAGATAGAGAAAGCTGTTTTTTTGTCTTGCAGGCTGTGTGTTTCCCTTGAGGCTGTATGTTTTGTCTTTCAGGCTGTGTGTTTGTCTTGCAGGCTGATGTGTTGCCCTTGGAGTGCAGCTGTATTGTTTGTCTTGAAGGCTGTGTTTTTGTCTTGCAGGTGTGTGTTTCCTTTCGGAGCTGTATGTCTTGTTCTTGAGGCTGTGTTTGTCTTGCAGGCTGTGTGTTTGCTTGGAGGGTGTGAATGTGTTCTCTTGGGCACTGTGTTGTTTTTTGTCCCCCCTTGCAGGCTGTGTGTCCTGTTTGTCTTGCAGTGCGTGAGTGTATTTGTCTTGCAGGCTGTGTGTTTGTCTTGCAGGCTGTGTTCTGTTTGTCTTGCAGGCCTGTGTGTTGTTTGTTCTAGCAGGCTGTGTGTTTGTCTTGGAGGTTGTGAGTGTGTGTTATAAGTGTGTATTCGTCTTGCTGGCGGTGATGTTTTGTCTTAGATAGGCTTCGAGCGCTGTAATGTGTCTGTTCTTGCAGGCTTTGTTTTGTGTCTGTCTTAGCAGGCTGTGTGTTGTGTGTTGTCTTGAGAGTATGTGTCTGTGTGTCTTCAGGCGTGTGGTGTGAGTTTGAGTCTGTTGGGCTGTGGGGTGGTTGTCTTTGCAGGGCTTGTGTGTTTGTCATGCAGGCTAGTGTGTGTTTGTATTGCAGGGCTGTGTTTGTCTTTGCAGGGATAGTTTGTCTTGCAGGCTGTTTGTTTGTTCTTGAAGGCTGTGTGTCTGTTGTCTCGCCAGGCTGTGTGTTGTGTTGGTCTTGCAGGTTGTTGTCTTGCAGGCTGTTGTGTTTGTCTTGCAGACTGTGTGTTTTGTCTTGCAGGCTGTGTGTTTTGTCTGCTGGCTGTGTGTTTTGTCTTGCAGGCTGTGTGTTTACCTTGCAGGTTGTTTGTCTTGCAGGCTGTATGTTTACCTTGCAGGTTGTTTGTCTTGCAGGCTGTATTTTTTGCCTTGTAGGTTGTTTGTCTTGCAGGCTGTATGTTTTCCTTGCGGACTGTGTTTGTCTTGCAGGCTGTGTTTGTCTTGCAGGCTGTGTGTGTTTGTCTTGCAGGCTGTGTGTGATCGTCTTGCAGGTTGAGAGTGTGTCCAGGTTGGGGAAGATGAAGACACAAGCGTCGTCCATTCATTCCTTCTGGGTGTCCTATGTCTCCTTTCGGTTCAAATTTCAATATACACACACGTGTTTACTGCGCGCCAGATTTATGTTTTCTTTCTTTCTTTCTTTTTTTTGTTTCCTGGGGGGCAGGCATTTCTCCCTTTTCTTGTTTCCCTGACATGTGTACACTCATTATTCATGGTCAGTCCAAGGCACAAGGGCAGAGGTGTGAGGCTGCATAAACACGTACTGAGTTCTGGGAGAGACATACACTGTGACATGGACATTTTTATTTCATGGGTTTTTTTGTGTTTGTTCCTGGGCTAGAGCTCAGATGTTCACTGAAGTTTTGCCTATGTAACCGTGTTTTAATTTTTTAAAATTTATTTATTAAACCCACCATTATGACAGCTGCATTCTGACTTCGGGAATGGCGTCTAAACACGACACCTGTGTGCATGTAATTTTAAAAAAAAAATCGTCTTCTGTTCCACTCGGCACACAGTGGCACCGCCTACTCTTCCGAAAGGTGGAACAGGTTTTCAATGTGTGCACAAGATGTTCTGCGTGCCGTGCGTTCACACACGGGACCTGGTTTATAGCCTTATCCGAAGGACTTTTGAAGAGTGGAGTCAGTTCTGATGTTATCTTCAGGGTAAAGTTTCCTAAAAGGGGCCACTCCGTGGTGACTCGATCCCGGGCCATCCGATCACGAGTACAATGCTCTAACCACTAGGCTATTCCTCCCTCAGGTATTTTACATATAAACGTTAGAAGCAAATCAGAGCAAATCTATGAAATTTTCTGATATTGGCAGCTGCGAAGTACTAGTAACTACTGACAGTGACGTCCACATTGTGTCTGAAGTCCTTCGGATGAGACTATAAACCGAGACCCCGTGTTCGAACGCATGCAGAACATCTTGCGCACACGTTAAATCCTGTTCCACTTTTCGGAAGAGTAGGCCATTGTGTGCCGGTGGAAACAGATGACAAAATTTACAAAACCGCATACACACGGGCACTGGATGTAAAAAGGCGCATGAGTGCTTATTCCATTATCCTCGATATAAAAAAAATAAAAAATAAATGAAGTAATTTGGAGGGGAAAACGACATGTAAGGTGACTTGGGGTTGGTTTTTGCTGCAGATGGCTAAGTAGAGGACCTGGCAGACAGATCCAAAACGGGTCCAGGGTAACTGGACATGCATACACGTTACCAGGTAGACTTGGATGCGCCCATTCCAAAAATATTATTACCAGTGCCGTGCGTGGCTTGGTTTTGGGCGCTATCACGTTTGATTGTTTGCACCGGGTAATTTCAATGGACTCCCAGCTGGGAAATGGCGGACTTTTGGCGGGTGCAAAGTACTGTAAACTACTGGCAGTGATGCAAAGTACTGTAAACTACTCACAGTGGTGTCGCATTGTGTGTGAAGTCATTTGGAGTGGAACCCCCCTCCCCCTCCGCCAGGTGATTTGGCGTTGGTTTTTGGTGCAGATGTGTTCCTCAGTCTGTTTTTCTTTACCACAGGCACACAAGGAAGAAGGAACAGAGTTTCAGCTTTGTGGACATGATGTGCTGATTTAGCCTGTTTGTGCCCAGTGCGGATTCTTAGAATGATGATGACTTGTTCTTCTCTTCTGCGATAGTTCTAGACGTCCTTCTCTCCTCTGGGTTGGGCCATTGATCTGCTGATTGTTTTCTTTTCATAAAAGGTGAGGCTGCTTTCACGCTGTTCTTTCTGTGCACCCTGTTTTGCAAGTTCTTTGCCAGGTATACCACAGTGAGTAGGGATCCATTGCAGCGTTCCACGTTTGTTTATTTAATTAAATTTATTCTTTCATTTCTAGTATAATGGAATAAGCACTCATGTGCTTTTTTCATCCAGTCCCCGTGTATATGCAGTTTTGTAAATTTTGTCATCCGTTCCCACCGGCACACAATGACCTATTCTTCCGAAAAGCGGATCGGGTTTTAACGTGTGCGCAAAATGTTCTGCGTGCATTCGCATATGGGAGCTCAGTTTATAGTCTCATCCGAAGGACTTGTTGCGTAAGGAGCTGTAGTTCCTTTTGGAGTTCTATTTCTTTGTCTGCAGACAGGGCTTGTAGGACTGACCGTGCATCAGTGGAAAAACAGCAACTTGCTGGCATTCATCTGTGGAGTGTCTGACCATGGTGACAGCTTGTTTCAGGGCTTGGTTTCTGCACGGTAGTTAGTGCAGTGTGTCCCTGTTGGGATGCTTGCTGTTTCCACTTCTCTGAAGGGGTACTTGATCAGCGCTCCTGCTCCTCCATTGGAGACAGCATCATTCTGTAGCTGATCCGTCTTTGTAGACAGGAATCCATGCCTGTCCTGGATAGTAGTCTTCTACCATGGTCAGGGTAAGTACCTTCTTCTTGGTGTCACACTGAGTTCCTTATGGAGCCACATACTTGACAGTGGTGTGGATGATCTCAGGCCCCTGTGGTTGGCTTCCCATGGTCTTGGTAGAGTAGCTGGGTCCCACGAAACAGAATGGGCAGGTAGATTGTTCAGCTGCTGTGGTCTGAGTACACGTCCATGGTGAATGAAACTGCTGCGCTTTACCCTGGGTTTTTTTTTTTTTGGGGGGGGGGGGGGGCTTCTCCATTCTATAGTGCACTGGGTGTTGCTGGAGTAAAAAAGAAAACAATTATTGCAAGTTCCATTACCGTCTTTAAAAATTTTAATTCAATTCTTCTCCCCCAGGAATGCCGGAGCACTCTCAGTATAAGGCAGCATCCCCACCTTCTGGAAATGTTCCATCCCTGAATAGGAAATCTTAGCTGGGAGGTCAGTACAGTCGTAACAACAACGACAATTGGAAATTTTGTGCCAGGAATTCCCCTCTTTTCTATCCCTCTCTTTGGTTTTGCTTTTTTTCCTTTTCTTCCTCTAGCCTCCTCCTCATCTCTTTTCTTCCTGATATTCAGTGTCCCCAGATTGCCTAATTAAGTGTAACATTAAGTCGAACAAAGAACCAACCAACAACCAACCAACCAACCAACCAACCAACCAACCAACCAACCAACCAAAAACCCAACCAACCAACCAGCCAACCAACCAACCAAACCAGCCAACCAACCAATCAACCAATCAACCAATCAACCAACCAACCAACCAACCAACAAAACAAAGGCAGAACAGGCTTTCACATTTGCGCAAAGGTGTTCTGCGTGCGTTCGCGCACAGGACCTCAGTTTACAATCTCATCCGAAGGACTTTCGGGGGAGTGGGGTCAGTAATGATTTCTCTCCGAGTGAAAAATCGCCTCGAACAGGTGCCTCGGTGGTGGCTCGAACCCGGGCCGTCAGACCACAAGCACTAGGCTTTAACCACTAGGCCATGCCCTACGCTCTAGACTGGATCTTATTTCAGGAGCACGATCGGCGGTGACTGCCTTTAATCAGCAAAGGAAGCAAGCTGTTTGGATGGAGAGTGGACAATTTTTTAAATATTTATTTTTGTTTTGTTCTTTTATATCGAGAATAATGGAAGAAGCACTTACGTGCTTTTTCCCCCTTTAATCCAATCCCCGTGTGTATGCAGTTTTGTCAATATTGTCATCCGTTCCCACAAGCACGCAATGGCCTACTCTTTCGAAAAGCGGAACAGGATTTAAAGTGTGCGCAAGATGTTCTGCGTGCATTCGCACACGGGACCTCGGTTTATAGTCTCATCCGAAGGATTTCTAGGGGGAGTGTGGAACCGGCACAGATGTTAACTCCCAGAGGAAAAAAAATCCTGAACGAGATTGGAACCCGGGTCAGCAAATCACGAGCGCAATTTGCATTGCTCTAACCACCATGCTATCTCGTCCCCCCAGTTAAAGCCCTGTAGGGCATGAACAAAAATACCCGGGACGAAAAGATGGGGGAAGGAAATCTATCAGCTCCACAGACAGTCAAAACTACCACTGTAGTACCTAGCTTGATGAGGGAGGTAATGACAGACTCCAGCCAACGTGCCATCAAGACATCCTTCCACAAGAATAAAAAAAGAGATCGTGATGATGATGATGGTGATGATGATGATGGTGATGATGATGGTGATTTCAAGATTTTATTTCAAGAAACTTCCCCCCAGGGGTACATGAAATGTAACGAAACCACAACTTGCGGATGTGGGCGTGTGTAAAATACTCACACAACACAAAGTCGTTCCAAAATGAAGAGCACAAATTATAGACATGAAAAGTGAAAGAGCGAATGGTGATGATGATGATGATAATAATAATAATAATAATAAAAAAAAGGAATTCATATAGCGCTGTATCTTGCACAGACAAATCAAAGCGCTTGCACTCAACTCATTCTTACACAGTCATGCAACCAATAGCAAGCAATAGTTCCAAGTCCAAATACACACACACACACACACACAAAACACACACAACACACACACACACACACACACACACACACACACACACACACACACACACACACACACACACACACTTTGGCAGGGTGATGGAATGTTTGGCTGTTGAAAGCAGGGATAGCTATGAAACGAAACAGGAGAGGAAATTCTTAGGTTTGAAACAAATGATGGTGATGATGATGATGATGATGATGATGGTGATCTTTACTTCCAAAGACTACATATAAGTATTCACATATTAAAAAAAAAATTCTCATCCGGCCCTTGCCCTGATTAGGGATAACGAGACAAGGACCCAAAATTGACACACGGAGGGCAAAAGGATCTCAAGCTATCTTTAGGGGGTCGGGGTGGGATAGCCTAGTGGTTAGAGCGTCGCACTCGTGATCTGACGGCCCGGGATCTAGCCACCACGGAGGCACACTCCCCGTTTTTAGGGATTTTCACCCCCCCTGGAGTTAACATCAGTCTTGACTCAACTATCCCCTAAAAGTCATTCGTATGACGTATTGTACATTTCGCACAAGCTCTCACAATTTAATGATAGAGAAAGGGAGGCACCAAAATATATCCAGAGAGGACAGAAAATGTAGATACTGTAACAAAATAGAAGATGAATTTCATTTACTCGATGAATGTATTTTATATGATGAACTCAGAAATAATTTGATATTAAAAATCAAAGCGAAAGACAAAGAACGCAAAAACTGTGTACATAAATTAAGTGACATAATCACAGTTGATATGTATCAAGCAGATATCATCAGATATGTGTATGAGTGTTTTGAAAAAAGAGAAAAAGAGAAGTAGAATGCAACGGTTTTTTTTATTTATAGAGTACATCACTTTTAGCCAAAATAGATAATGATTATAATTGATGTTTTTGTTGTGTCAAATAAGTCTACATGACTTAAATGGCAATAAAATATTCTGAATCTGAATCTGAATCTCAATCTCAATCTGAATCTATAAACCGAGGCACCCCGCGTGTGTGAACGCACGCAGAACATCTTGCGCACACGTTAAAAAAAAAGTTCCTCCTTTTGGAAATGCACGCCATTTTGTGTCGGGAAGGAACGGATAATAATTAAAAACAACAACAACAACCCAGCCCCGCATGCACGTAGGTGTCGTGTTTTAGACACCATCCCCGAAGTCGGAATGCGGCTACCTTCATAGTGGGCCCCCAAAAAACCGCGGTGGCAAAAGCAAAATTTCATCATTAGTCTCAAACCTCGGAGCTCTAGCCGAAACAAAAAATTTTTTTCATAGAAATAAAAAAGAGACAGTGATAATGACAATGGCAAATTCTTTTATTTGTAGGATAATGAATAAGCACCCATGTGCGAGAAAATGAGTGAGGTTGGGGGAGAGGAAGGAAGGAAAAGAGGAGGAGAGGAGAGTGGGGGTGGGGGGGGGGGGAGGAGAAAAAGGTGGAGGAGTGTGGCCGAAATGCTGAGAGACTTGAGAAGAAGGGTGACACCTCCCCCCTCCTCCTCATGCCCCACTTCCACCCCCATCCCCCCAAAAAAAAATATTGAAAAAAGCAGTGGCTCGAAGGAGAAACGAGGGGAGACAAAGTGCATGACTGTCTGACATACGGAAAATTATCTTTCGTTCCTCGGCTAGAGCTCCGAGGTTCACCAATGGTGAGGTTGTGCGTATGCTACCGTCTGCCGTCAGCGCCTGGGCTTTATCACAGTTCTTGATTCAACCATTGACGCAGGAGGCAACAACAGCAAAGTGAGAGGCTGTATGACCAGTGGCTTACTTTCCCACTCATGGAATTCCACTTTACAGCTTAGTCTTTAGTGATCGACTATGACTCTCTGACTAGGAGGCTTGACTCGCACAGTCCTTAATATGTGCTGCAGCCCTGGGGGCTGGTTGGCTTTGGAGAACGTCTCCAACGCTGACTGTTCTTATGCCCACTTGGCCGAGAGAGTGGGGATGTACTGTGGGCAAGGCATCTCCACTATAATCAAATTTCTGCCCAATTTCCGAAACAGCAGCTGCCTCCTCTGTTGTTTTGGAGGTCATCGTCGAACACGACGGACAAACATACATACATAAGGTAGCCGCATTCCGACTTCGGGCTTGTTGACTAAACACGATAACATGTATGCGTGCGTTTTTAAACAAAAAGAAATTGTCATCCGTTTTGACCGGCATGAAATGGCCTACTCATCCAAAAGGTGGAACGGTTTCTTAGCTTTCTGTCTCTTTATATGTTCTTGAGAAAACGCACGACTTTCTTATGTTCGTGGATATGAATGCGAAAGAGAGAGAATAGAATTGGATACCATCTTCAGTCACGGCAGATTTCTCTGAATCCTAGCCACTCTTCTCAGGAAGTGAGTACATCGCCAAAAGTTCAGCGCCACCTTTTATTTGTGGAGGTTATACTTTTCTGTCTGTTTGTATTTTTTGTTTTCATTAGAGTGTCGGGTTTTTAAACATAATTTTTTTTCCAGGGACAAGGTCTGTTTTTTCCAGGGACAAGGTCTGTTTACAAGGTCTGTTTTTCCAGGGACAAGGTCTTTTTTTCCAGGGACAAGGTCTTTTTTTCCAGGGACAAGGTCTGTTTTTCCAGGGACAAGGTCTGTTTTTCCAGGGACAAGGTCTGTTTTTCCAGGGACAAGGTCTGTTTTTCCAGGGACAAGGTCTGTTTTTCCAGGGACAAGGTCTGTTTTTCCAGGGACAAGGTCTGTTACGTGCGTTAAATGTATGTTTGCACATGTAGCCTCTTTTTAAAAAAAAATATTTCATCCTATGCAAAAGTCTAGCACCCAGACCACCAGTAGAGACCTAGTGGATTGAGGAAAAGGTTGTGTCCAAACCCAGACTTTTTCCTTTTCTTCTCCAGAAGGATTGAGTGAAGAAAAAGAAAAGCAATGGTTTCCAGTTATATTACCGTCTTTAAATGAAAATATTTCCCCGTGGAGATTGCCGGGGGGCCTGTCAGTCTAAATAGGATCTTCCACCTTTTAGAAATTCTGTGCTAGGATTTCCATCTTTTCTATCCCTCTTTTGTTGTTTCTTTTTTTGTTCCTGTCACCTTCTTCTGGTCTATTTTCTGCATTCTTGGTCCATTCTCCTGCCTTTTTATTTCTAATTGCTCCAGAAAGACTTTAAAGATAACAATATTTTTCCACACCGAAGGTGGATGCGCTAGGCCTGACTTGTCAGGCGCTTAACGGCAGCGCAACGTATTTTAATAATACATGGAATTTATATACCGCCACATCTTGAAAAACAAAATTAATCAAAGCGCTTTCGTTCATCCCACACATTCACATGCAGCCAGTTACAATTAATAGTTTTTACAATTTCAAATGTATACACACACACACACACGCACGCACACACACACGCACACACATAAAGGTTGTACACTTCGGCAGGGTGGTGGGGTTTTGGCTGTTGAGGGCAGGGACACAAATGAGATGGAACAAGTGGGGAGAATCTTAAGTTTGAAATAAACGTGTCTTGAGGCCGGATTTAAAAGCTCCATAAGAAGTCTTTTGGCGAAGGGAGAGAGGGAGGTCATTCCAGATCGATGGACCAGAAACAGAGAAAGAACGACGGCCGACGGTGACTGGTTGAATCTAGGTATTCTTAAGCACAAGGTGTCTGCAGCAGAGCGGAGGGAACGAGAAGGAGTGTACAGGTGAAGACATTCACAGAGGTAGGAAGGTGCTGTTTTGTGGAGGCATTTGTAACAGAGGGTACTGATCTACTTTACTGATTTTTGATCGTATGACAGACAGCAATAGTAACTGTCTGAGCGTTGAGGAATGCGAAGAAATATAATACTGTATTGTATTGTTTCGTATACCACTTTTAAGTCACGGCAGATTTCTCTGCATGAAATTCGGGACGCTCTCCCCGGGAGAGCGCGTCGCCACAAGAACAGCGCCACCCATTATTTTTTTCTTTTTCTGTCTGCAACTGTATTTGTTTCCCTATCAGAGTGATTCTTTTTCTACAGAATTTTGCCAGGGACAACTCCTTTGTTGTTGTGGGTTCTTTTTACGTGCGCTGAATATGTGTATACTCGAAATAAAAGAATAAAATGAAATAAAATAATAATAAATAAAGAAAGAAAGAACGAGAGGACCTCGCTTTATCGTCTCATCCGAAAGGCTAGCACCAAGACCATCACTCACAGTCTACTGGATGGGGGAACAGTTTCTGGCCCGAACGGGGATCGAACCACCACACACTTCGAATCCGGACTTTTCGATTTCTAGGCAGGTGCGTTACCTCTATTTATTTATTTATTTATTTATTCTTTTATTTCGAGGATAATGGAATAAGCACTTATGTGCTTTTTTTTACATCCAGTCTCCGGTTGTACGCGGTTTTTTTGTGTAAATTCTGTCTCTGTTCCCACCG
>JAQIHA010000722.1:0-13360 GCA_028751875.1 Rapana venosa
CTTTCCCCAAAAAAAGGGTTTTCCAAAAAGTTTAAAATGGCTGAAAAATGTACCCCACTTAGACACCCAAAAACTTTGAAAAAATAGAGAAGAGCATAATTTTTTTTTTTGTTGTGTTTTTTTTTAAAAAGTCTTTTCAAAAATATATTTCATGTACACAAATGTTTAAAAAAATTTTGGGGCCCTGCTACCTACTCGGGTCTGTTCAAATTCATTTTTTTTTTACGGGGTTGGCGGGTCTACGTCACAAGAGAGTGCCACCCATTTTTTACTTTTTTTTATATTTTTTTTTATTTTTTTTTTAAAGACTTTTCCCGGGGGCAGCTCTCTTGCACAGCAGCTTCTGCGAAGGCCTAAGGGTTGTAGTGAAAAAATTTGGAACCCTTGTACTCCACTTGAATTCTGAGCACACAACGCACCACTGAAGCTGGCAAAGAATGCGCAGTTTTTTTTGGTGGGGGGGTTTGAGCATTGGGTCTGTGGCAAGGGAACCCCTTTTCTCCAGTGCAGGCATGTAATGGAAAATCCTGCGGGCCATTTTTTCCAGCCCAAACTGAGCAAGCGCTTTTCTGTTGCCGCTGTTGATGCGGAAAAACTGGGACGGAAGCTGAAGACGGGCCACTCCCACGGCTAAAAGTCCTCTTCTTCTTCCACCTGGGTCATTCAAAATTAAAATTCTTCTTTAAGGTGAGAGTCGGATCGTTTGAGGCTCCTTTGGGTGTAGACACATGCACAGACATGACAAGTTTTAAAGGGGAGAGTTAAATAACCTAGCATTTCAGTTATTAAGACATACAGCACACGGCATCAGATCAGTGAACATAATCCCCGTAGAGCGTTGGCTGCCCCTTGGTGAAGTTGAAGAGGGTTTGTATGCGCAGTGATTTTGAGAAAAATGAACCTCACAGTTCTGTTGACAGAACGAGGTTTGTTAAAATTTTTTTTGGTCTGTGTTTCAGATACACTGAAGAATTCCTCCACCCCTTCACCCTGCAGATCACGCATTGCCCCCTGAAATCACCGCAAGGCCAGATAGAGAGTTTGGGAAAGCAGTGGAGAGCGTGCAGACAGGTAGATAAGTTCATGCATGGGAAACTGTTCTGCTTCATAGCGGAGTTTCCCTGTTTAAAACACCTAGTACCTTTGTTTATTAAAATATTTTTTTTTCAGATTATATTTTTGATTAGAAATGGCTGTTGTTCAATAAACAGGGAAATGGATGCAAAACATTCATAAAAACATTTTTCTTCTCAAAAATGATCAAAAAAACACAGGAAAGTTTCCAACAAGAAGTCCATTTCTCGAAGAGGGGATGGGCATTTTCAAACTCTAGAAAGACCATTTCTTTTAGGCTCTTGATTTCCCTTTTGATAAAATTTTATTTTGCAAACAGGATTCCGTTTCCAAGGGTTTTTTCTGTGCAAAAGGAAAGATTTTTAAAGTGAATTGAATTTTATAATAAAAATTTGCTTTGGGGACCATAAGCAAAACCACAGGCAAAGAGTTGACAGGGGATCGGTTTTTACGTCATAAAAATACAACTGCAAAAGAGAAGAAGAGGAGGGGCAACATTTTCTGTGGCTTTTATCAAAATTTTCTTTTTACTCCATAGACTTGGATGGGGGCTTTATCATTTTTTTTGACAAGGGTAAAAATAAATGTTTTAGGAACAGTGAAAAAACTGCATATCCATATTAGTGAAGTCTTGGGAAATTTTTAAAAGTTTTGCAGAAGCTGAAACCGACTACTCATTTGTAGAAAGAAGGAAGAAAAGTTTTCAAAGAATAAAGGGCTTTTGGGTCATTTCTAGCTGATCTTTCCATCCCGCCAAAAGCAGTCAGTACAAAAACCCGGTGTATTATTTACCAAAAATTCTGCTCATCTTGTGAAGACAAAAAAAAAAAAACGATCCTATCGTGAGAAACCTGAGTAACTTTGGATTGGGTGAATAAAAGAACTTTGACTGTGTTTAAGTTCAAGGTTAGATTTAAAGCCTGGTACTCAGCAAGTTAATAATAATGGCTTGCATACGATCAAAGCGCAACTAGCGTTCAGTGACCACGGGGAACTTTTAGCATTTTAGCTGTTAGTGCATGACAGAAAAAGTGGGAGCTGTTTTTAAACTTATTATTTCTATGTGTGGTGTGTGTGGGGGGTTTGTCGAAAAAACCGTTAAACTGTGGTTGTGTGTGTTTAAAATGATCAAGTCAAAATGATCTTTATTGAAGTAAAAGAAAGTTTATACACTTTTTTTTCATCCTTTCCACCACCAACGGGGGCGTGTCATGTGTGTGGTTTTTCTTCCTATTTTAAAGATCATTTTCTTTTAAAGGGGTAATGAATAAGTAACTCGTGTTTTTGTGGTGTGTGTGTGTGTGTGGGGTTTTGTGTGTGTGTGTGGTGTGTGTGGTTTGTTTTTTTGATTGTTTTGATTCAAGGAAAATAAATGGGGTACTGTTTTGGGGTTTTTTTTTTACATGCGTCTCTTGTCCCGGGGGGGGGGGGGGGGGGGTTGTGACTAAATATCCAGCAATGACTCAATATATACATAAAATTTTTTGTTAATGCTGTAAAATGGTATTTTTAACAGAAAGGCCAAATTTGGCTTCATCAGTTGAATAGAATCCCCCGTTGCAAGGGTTTTTAAGTTAGCTAATGGTAAAAAAATTTTAAACCCAATTTTCTCAAATGTGAAATCCCGGTTGTCCCCCATTTCAAACACCCAAACTTTGCCAATTTTATAGGGGAAAAATGTACAAACATCAAAAAAAAGGGTAATAAACTGAAATTTCAGAAAATTTAAAAACCAATTTGACCCAATTTAATACCTTTAAGCTCCTTTGTAAAAACGGGTCACATTTTACACCACCAAATTTTAGCCATAATACAAATCAAAAAATTATTAAAGAAAACACATTACTGTCTTTTTGGTCCGTGCGGCAATTTTTTGGGGTTTTGCAAAATTAGACCCCAATACTTGAAAAAAATTTGGGCTAGTTCCCCTAGAAAAAATTGGGCAAATCAAGTATCATATCATTAAGCAATTAAAAAATGTATCATAAGATGCATCTAACCAACCTGTGGACCCAAAAATGGCTTAACGTGCAATTTGATAAACCGCAATCCCATGACAATTTTTAAAAAAAGGAATTTTTTTTTACCCTTCAAGATAGAGACTATTTTTTTTTGTAGGTTTAAAATAGTTTTAAATAACATTGTAGGGGACTTTTTATGGTGTGATTGTAGGCTTTCCACAAGGGGCCCTTTTCCAAAAAAGGGCTTCCATACAGTTAAAATGGCTAAAAAAATGTACCGCCATCTTAAACACCCATAACTTTTGAAAAAAAGAGTAGAACTAATTCTTTTTTTTTTTTGTTTTTGTTTTAAAAATTTCTTTTCAAAATATCTTTTTTATGTACAAAAAACATATAAAATTTTGGCTGCTGCACCTATCGGTCTTTTAAAATTTCCCTATTTTTTTTTACGGGGTAGGAGTCACGTCAAAAGAATCCCCCCTTTTTTACTCTTTTTTAAATATATATATTTTTTTTTTTTTTTTAAAGACTTTTCCCAGGGCAGCTCTTGCACAGCAGGTTTCATGTGAAGGCCTAAGGTGTGAGTGAAGAAAAGGGAACCCTTTACTCCCCTTTAAAATTCTGAGCACCCCAACGCACCCTGAAGCATGGCAAGAATGCCATTTTTTTGTTGGGAGGGTTTGAGCATTGGGTCGGGCAAGGAACCCCATTCCCAGTTCAGCATGTGAATGGAAAAACCTGCTGCCCAAAGTTTTCCCGACCAATACGAGCAACGCTGTTTTTCTTGTGTCCGCTGTTACTGCAGGAAAAAAAAGGGGGGAGGAAGCTAAGGTTTCGATTCCCCTCCCCCCGGGCAAATTTCTTTTAGTGGGTATTATGAAATAAATTCTTATTAAGGTAGGGAAATCGGACTGATTTTGCTCCCTTTGGGGTTAAAAATCCAAATAAAGCTCAAGGGAGGTTAAACACCAACATTTCATTTTAAGGGGAAATACAGCCACCTGGCATCATGACATGGTTAGATTTGTCAGTTGGCGGCCGGCAGCTGCAACCTGTCTGTACCAGGGCCCGACGTACAACCCTGTGTCAGTGGCTGACAAAAAGCTGTCCCCCTCCAACTTTTTGCACATCACCTTTTACGTGGCATAAAAGCTGTAAACCCGGGCCTGTCACAATACAGAGTGGACCAAACGACCACCTGCCAACAAAAATCTTCCCCCCGCCACCTACAGGGCCCCCTCCTCCTCCTCCCTTTGGACGACATCCCTTTCGTGACATGGCTTCAAAGTCGACGGCTTCTCTTAGGGAATCCTGCAGGCAAGAGGGGGTTGTGTTTATTGACAACACCCCCTCCTTCATCACCAGGACTGGAGCACCTAAAAAGTCTCTGTACCTAGATGGTCTACATCCCAGCCCCCAGGGTAACAGAACGCTTGCCCTCAACATTCGTTTCCCCGGAAACCATCAAACCATGCCGCCAGTCATGAAGCCCAAGACTAAGAGTAACCACCACTACAACACAGTCAGCTACGCCCAGGCAGCGAAAGGTGAGACATACACAACCTGCTGCCTACAACAAAAAGACGACACCCCCACCCCACCTTGTGACCAACGACAATACAACACAAATTCCATGACACACACTTTCCCCCCTCCCACCCGGGAACCCCCAATGTTCAAAGTCGCCAGTGTGTTTAGGGAGACATCAGCACTCCCTCTCCAACACAAAAACCACTAGTCAATGTGCTTTCTGAGATATTTAGATATTTGACAAAATAATGTAGGGTGCATGTGTTCTGTGAGGGCATGTGCGTGTACATGGGTGTGATGAAAGTGTGCCAATGAACGTGGGTGGTTTTTATTTATTTTTAATTTTATTTTATTTTTCTTTTATATCGAGGATAATGGGATAAGCACTCATGTGGTGTTTTGTTTTTCTTCACATCCAGTTTCCCGTGTGTGGGCGGTTTTTTGGATTTTGCCATCTGTTCCCACCGGGCACACAGTGACCTACTCTTTCGGGGGGCGAGACAGGACTTGACATGTGCACAAGATTTTCCCTAACCAGTGTTGGCACACGGGCCTTGATTAATAGTATCATCCGAAGGACTTTGGTATTGAGTGAATGAAAGTGTGTTGTATGGTGCGCGCGTGCGCATGCGTGCGTGCACATGTACATCTGCAAGTGTGTGTGTGTGTGTGTTGTACGTGTGTTTGTACTGTGTGTGTGTGTATGTGTATGTGAAATCTGTCTGCCTCATCCAAACAGAAGGACATTGATCACAAGATTTAAAATGTTGCTTCAATTCCTCCCCAACAATTTCCCCTCTCCCTTCATACTTTTCTTCACCTCTCCTTTTCTTCCTTTTCATTTTTTTCTTTCTTTCTTTTTCCCAGTAATTAATTGATTTGATTAATTTCGTGCTGCTGTGTGGTTTATAAATCGTTCTGCCTGACGGAAGCAATTATTTTTTGTGTCTAACAGCTATATTGCTGGATTATAATGCAGTCTGCTTGACTGAAAGAAGTGACTTTTGTGACTAGCAGCTATATTGCTGGTTTACAAGCAGTCCTTGATTGAAACAATTGACTGTTGTGATTAGCAGCTATATTGTTTACACCAGAGACTCTAGCATCAAACATTGTTTTAGAGACAATTTGCTATAGATTTCCAAGAAATTCTATACTTTATTATGTACTACTGTTTGTGACTGTATCTTCCTTTTTTTTAGAGTTTTAAATATGAAAAACGTGTATTGTGTAAGTGATAGTTATTGACTTAGAAAAAAAAAAAGAAGTTTGTAGGATTTCTCTATCAAAATATTCTACACTTTAATGTACGTGTGGTATACTTTGATCTCCATTTAGTGTATGAAATATAAAGGGGACTGGATTTATATACTGTGTTGATATAACACATCGATTTTTTTGCAGATCCAGAGCAGCTTTTGAAATTGACTTTTAGTATTGTTTCGTTTTTATTGGGTGTTCCTTCATATCATATTATATTCTCCTGTTTGATTATTGAATAGAAACCTACTAAACGGGTCTTCTTTTTTTGATAGTTTACTTAAACGTATAAAAACAAGAAAATTTATACAAAAAATAGCCAATCAATCCTGACATATGTCTCTAACTTCAGACAAGTGGCCAACAAAACGGGGCCTCCGAGTAGGCTACCTGAAAAATAAACAGTGCAACAAAACAAAAAAGATGACATTGCAACCATACTATACAACAGTGGAAATCAGTTTCATTTGTTTTGTCTAGCTGAATCCCGACTTTCTCCAAATGTAACAGATGCACACATGAATATTCCAGGGTATCAAATCTTCCTGAAGATCCTCACAAACCCAAGTCCCCTGGGTTACTCACATATATAGCCTCCTTGCTCAGTTGTAAAAGAATATATAACCTTGAGGTTTATGACATTGAATCCATGTGGATTGAAATAAAATTAAAACACAATAGACCAATATTAATAGGATTTATATACAGAAATCCTTCAGAAACCATAGACTGGCTAGAAAAATTCAACTCCCTTATGGACGAGGTAATACTTCTAAACAATGAAAAAATTATTCTTGGGATTTTAAAAACATAGACTATTAAAACCAAACCAAAATGGAGCCACAACATTACTATTTTTTGGGCCTAGATCAATAATAGAGAGACCAACACAGATGACAAATAACTCTAGAACATTAAAGATCATATCTACACTACTAAAAAAAACAACACATAACAAAAAGTATGTGCCTCCCTCATGTGGATGCAGTGATCATAATCCAGTGTGCTTTACTTGGTTTAAAAGTCGTATCAAAATACCTAAGTAGGGCATAAAACTATTTTTTACGGGAAAAATTTAAAAACTTTAACGAGCAAGATTTCCTTTCAGACTTGACAAACTGGCCATTCCCATGACATATACAAATCAGAGACCCTGATGAAGCTGCTGAATTTTGGATTAGGACATTTTACTTCAGTATACGAAAAAACAGGGCCCCTTTCATAAAAAAAAGAGTTCAAGAAAAAATCAAACCACCTTGGATAACAAAAGACATAGAATCCGAAATACACCTAAGAGACTATTTGAAAACAATGG
This sequence comes from Rapana venosa, assembly GCA_028751875.1. Classification (NCBI taxonomy): domain Eukaryota; kingdom Metazoa; phylum Mollusca; class Gastropoda; order Neogastropoda; family Muricidae; genus Rapana; species Rapana venosa. Next base: position 7,141 of record JAQIHA010000722.1, read on the forward strand.
TTCAAATGAGCAGTTCAGAGCACAAAGAAACAAAGTAACTTCACTAAAACGCAAATCAAAACCCGTGATTACATTAAAAAGTTTTTAAATTACAAACTACCGACTCTCGAAAATTTAATGGAAAGCCATCAATAAAATATTGTAATAAACCTATATCAAAAGTCAACAGAACAGTTAAAAGATTATATCAGCTGATGAATTGAACAACCACTTCTCAAACATTGCCACCAAAGGGAATATCAAATGACAAGTCAAATGAAATGATCTCCATTATTTAGAACAATATATCAAATCAAAAGAAATAAAATTCCCATTCAAACTACTGCCAATGACAATCACAGACGTCTTGGAAAGCCTGTCTCTTCAAAAAAGTTCCAGAGCACGTGGTTTAGACAATCTAAATGGAAGAATAATCAAGCTTTGTGGTCAAGTTATTGCTGGAACACTGACATACTTGTATAACTTGTGCATAGAGAAAAACAACTTTCCTGTCATATTTAAAAAGGCAAAAATCATACCCAGTCCACAAATCAAGGGGATACTGCTTGTCCTTCAAATACGACCAATTTCAATTCTGTCTGTCTTATCTAAAAACCCTTTGAAAAAAAAAATCCAAAAATCCGTAATTCCAAATTTTTAAACAAAAATCTATTAAATGAAGATCAGTCAGGTTTTCGTAAAAAATATTCCTGTCACACAACTCTTACACAAATTACAGACAGTCTCCTACACAATATCAATGAAAATAAATATACAGGCCTTCTTTTTTTTGACTTTGAAAGAGCATTTTATGTAATCAATCATCCTTATTATTGCGTAAAAATTCACTTGTATAAACTAACACCAGAAACGATAAATCTTTGAAAAGCTTTTGTCGAATAGGCAGCAGCTAGTAACTGCAAATAATCAAACATCAGAACTAGTACCTATTAAACATGGAGTACCACAAGTCAAATTGGGTCCCACTTCTAAATTTTTAATCTATGTTAAAAGACTTACCCCCCAATTCTAGAATGTAGCTGTGAAATGTTTGCTGATGACACATCCCTCTATTGTAGTGACTCTGACCCCCACAGACTTACAATCAAACTTCAACACAATATTGACAGATTGGAATCTTGGACTCAGCTAAACCATATTTTCCCTAAATACGCGAAAAAACTAAGTGTGTAAAGTACTAGCAAGACAAAGAGACAAAAAATGAAAGATAAATTCCAACCTTGTTGATAGGTAAAAGATAATTGAAGAAGTTGGGCTCCCACAGAATTCCGGGTGGGAATTTTTGACAAAAATCTTACTTGGACTGACCATGTGATGGCGCTAGGAAAACGTCTTCTTACAAGCTACTTCAGTTATCAAAAAAAAACATTTTCTGAATAACCACTCTCGCAAACTCTTTTTTTGCGGCCATATTTTTGCCTATAAATTGACTATGCTTCATCTCTTGGGACAGCTGCAGTGCTACAAATTTAAAATTGATTCATAGATTTTATAAAAGAAACATGAACTTGTTCTACTAAAATCAAGCTCCCTAAAACCCTCAACGATTATAAGGAAACAAAATCCTAACCTTTAAAAACAGACTTTATCTAAATAAAGCTCTATTTTCCAGAAAATTGTCAATGGAAAAAGCCCCTACAAAGATCACCAATAGCTTCAAAATCAATGAACACAGACATAATCATCTACTAACATTTCCGAGACCAAGAAATAATCTTTACAAAACAAGCTTCTTGTACTCAGGTAGTGACTATGGAACAAGCTCCCAAAACGCTTAAAATGTATCAAAAACAAAAATCAGTTCAAGACACAGCTAAAAAGCCATCTAATGCATGAATACCTAGGAATTGACTAATAAGGCAAATCAACCATGATTAAAGGCAAAATCAACCATACTTACATTTACCACACTAATGGTATTCCTTAAAAACAAAAATTCAAGTATGTCTACTGAGACCAGAATTCTACAGGCACACACTGTAAAATGTGTGGGGGGAGGGGGAGGCAGGAAAGAGGCACACTAATTATACAAAGAAATAAGAGTAATCTAGCAAGCTAGTAAATAATCTGCAATGTTGAAACAAGTGGAAAGGAGGAAATTTTTAAAAAACTTTTATGGTAGACCTGATAGCTTGATAGTTTTGTCCTTCTCTCTCTCATCTCTCCTCTCTCATCTCTCTCTCCTCTCTCTCTCTCTCTCTCTCTCTCTCTCCTCTCCTCCCTTTCCTTTCCTCTCCTCTCCTCATCCCTTTGTCTTGTCTAATTCAATAGATTTTATCGTGGATGTTGTTTTTTTGCAGTTAGAGATGAGATTATTAGTACTATTAAAAAGCGATACTGTTTTAGTATGAATTGTTTTTTTGTTTGATAGTCCAGTGGATTATGGGCTTTTGAATTATGTATCGTATAGGGGTCCTACTTGTTTGAATATTTGCTTTTTTTTTTTTAACTAAATTTTTTGATTGAAAGTGTTATTTCCCCTTCCCCCTTGAATACTCCTCCCCCAACCCCATCCTTTCTAATGCTTTTCTGTTATCATGGTTATGTTGTTGTCTCATGGTGATGGGGATCATTTTTTATAATTGTTGTCTCATAGTGATGGACATTGTTGTTAAAATTGTATCTCTATTTGATAATCATTATATAATCTTATTTTCCTTATCTTGCTTTGATAGCTATTGTGTGAATATGGCTTTTTTTTTATAAAAGCGCTATTTAAAAGTATGAACGCAAAAAAAGCACACGTTTACTGGGTGGAGGAGGAGAGGAGGGAGGTCTTGAAGGTAATATTGTCAGTAATGACGAATGCCTAGTATTTTCTAACGTTTTATTCTTGTACCTTTTTTTTATCTAAAGTATAAACGTGAAAGAATGGATTAACAGTAGGTGAAGTAATTTGTTTGTCCTGACGTTTATGATTTTCCTTTTTTTTAATTCTTAAAACATTTTTATTTAAATGTGTGTGTGGGGCGTGAGCGCGCCCCGCGCCCCAGGCGTGCATGAGTATGTGGTGCATGTATGTATATGTGGTAATTTGTACTTTCAAATGTATCTCCTTACGATTTTTTCCTTTTTTTACTGGTTTAAGTTAATGGTAAATGATGCAATAACGTAATGTCTTAGTATAATCATTACGAAATTTGTTCTTAGATAGATGGCTTGATGAAAAAAAGCAAATGCATTGCTTATTCAATGTACCATCTGGAAATAAAATTTTGACTTGACTTGACTTGACTTGACTAGACATAATCCCTGTAGATGCAGTGTGGCTGCCTCCTTGGTGAAGTTGAAGATGGTTGTATGCGCAGTGATCTTGAGAATAATGAACCTCACAGTTCTGTTGACAGAACGAGGATTGTTAAAATTGTTTTGGTCTGTGTTGCAGATACATGCTGAAGAATTCCTCCACCCTCTTCAGCCATGCGGATCACAGCATGCCCCCCCTGAATATACCGCCAGGCCAGATGATGAGAGTTTGGGAAAACAGTTTGGGGATGTGACAGACAGGGCTAGAGTAAGTTCAGTGCATGGGTTTAAACTGTTCTGCTTCATAGCGGAGTTCCCTGTTAATACACTCTAGTACTCTTTGTCATTAAAATTGTTTTTTTGCAGATTATCTTCGATTAGAAATGGCTGTTGTGTCAATAAACAGGAAGTGGATAGCAGAAACATTTATCATCAACATTTACTTCCAGAAAAGTGATCAACAAAAACACAGGAAAGTTACCAACGAAGAAGTCATTTCTCTGAAATGGGCAGTGGTCAGTTTGCAAACTCTAGAAGACCATTACTTTTTAGGTCTTGATTCCCTTTTTGAGTAATTTCATTTTGCAAACAATAGTTTCTGTTACCAAGAGGGTTGACTGTGCAGAGGAAAGATTGGTAAAGGTGAATGAATTTCATAGATAATAAATTTGCTTGGTGAGCCATCATGAGAAATCCACAGGCAAAGAGTTAAACAGGATGATCGTGTTCACTGTCATGAAAAGTACAACTGCAAAAGAGAAGATGGGGAGGGCTAACATTGTCTGGGGCTTTTATCAAATTTACCTTTTCACTCACATAGACATTGGATGGGGACTTGCATCACGTTTTCTTTAAAACAAGGGTAAAAAAGTAAATGTTTATGTGAGACGCGGAAAAAACTGCATATCCATATTAGTGAAGTCTTGTGGAATTTTGTAAAAGTTTTGCATGAAGCTGAAAGCCGACTACTCAGTTTGTGAGAAAGACGGAAGAAAGTTTGCAAAGAATAATGGCATTATGGCTCATTTCTAGCTGAATCTCCACTCTGCCAATAGCAGATCAGTACAAACCAGGTGTATTATTTACCAAATATTCTGCTGCATCTTGTGAAGACAAAAAAATAAAACGATCCTGATCGTGATGAAAGCCTGAGTAACTTCGGATTGGCTTGAATGAAATGAACTTTGATCTGTGTGTTAGGGTTTTCAAGGTTAGATGTAGAAGCGCGGTACCTGCATGCAATGTTAAAATTAAGGCTATGCATACAGATCAAAGCTGCAGATCTAGACTGTTCAGATGACACTATTTGGGAGACTTTTAGCATTCCAGCTTTTTAGTGCATGACATGAGAAAATGGGGGAGCTGTTTTAAACTTACTTGACTGTCATATGTGTGTGTGTGTGTGTGGTTTTTGTTAAACCGATTGAAGGGTGTGTGTGTGTGTGTGTGTTTGAAATGATCAAGTCAAAATTGATCTTTATTGAGAGTAAAAGATTAAGTTTAATACAGCTTTTTTTAAATCCTTCCCCACGCACGCGTGCGTGTGCGTGTGTGTTTTTTTTTTCTCTATTTTTAAAGATCATTTTTCTTTAAAGGGTAATGAATAAGTAATCTTGTGTGTGTGTGTGTGTGTTGTTTTGTTTCTTTGATTGTTTTGATTCAAGGAAAATGAATGAGTACTGTATTGTTTTTTTTTTACATGCAGTCTCTGTGTCCCAGGGGGGGGGGGGGAGTGTTGTGAGCTAAATATCACAGCAAGACGTCAATATATACATGATTTTTTGTCTGATGCTGTGAAATGGTATGTTTTAACAGCATGCCAAATTTGGCTATCATCAGTTGAATAGAAGTACCCGTTGCTAAGGTGTTAGTTAGCTAGAGTGGTGAAAAACTTTAAACCCGATTTTCTCAGAATGTGAAATCGCTGTGTCACCCATTTCAAACACCCATAACTTTGCCAATTTTATAGGTAGAATAATGTATCATACATCAAAAGAAAGGTAATGATCTGTAGATTTCAGAAAATGTAACAACTCAATTTGACCCAATTATACCTTAAGACTCCTTTTGTAAAAACGGGTCACATTTTACACCACCAAATTTCATGTCCATATCTATACAGGTTCAAAAGTTATTAATGAAAATCTACCATGTACTGTCTTTTTGGTCCGTCGCAGGGCATTTTAGGGTTTTTGGCAAAATTAGACCCCAATACTTGAAACATTTGGTCTAGTATAGCCCTAGAAAAAATTGGACATAATCTATGTATGCATATCTATTAAGCAATGTAAAAATGTAGTCATAAGATGCTATCTTATCCAACCTGTTGGACCTCAAACATGGCTTATCGTGCAATTTGAGTAAACCGCCAATCACACGATGAGGCAATTTAACAAAGTAACCTTTTTTACCCTTCAAGATAGAGAGCTGATTCTTTTTGTAGGTATTTTAGGATTATAGACATTGTAAAGTGGACATTTTTATGGTGTGATTGTAGTGCTTTCCAAAAACAGGTCCTTTCCAAATAAGGCTTCCATACAGTTAAAATTTGGGTGAAAAAAGTACCGCCATCTTTAGACACCCTAACTTTTGAAAAATAGAGATAGAGACATAATTCTTTTTTTGTTGTGTTTGTTTTAAAAATTCTTTTCAAAAATATCATTTTTATGTACACAAATGCTATATACAATTTTTGGCTGCCCGCTACCTACTCTGGGTCTGTTCAAATTCTATTTTTCTTTTACTGGGGGAAGGCAGGTCTACGTCACAAGAGAGTGCCACCCATTTTTACTCTTTTTTATATATTTTATTTTATTTTTTAAAGGCTTTTGCCAGGGCAGCTCTCTTGCACAGCAGCGTTTCAGTGTGAAGGCCTGGAGGGGTTTTATGAAGAAATGGAACCCTTGTACTCCATTGAATTCTGACTGCAACACCACCACTGAAGCGTGGGAAGAATGCGCGTTTTTTTTATTTT
>JAQIHA010000723.1:0-13343 GCA_028751875.1 Rapana venosa
AAAAGCATAAAGAGACTGAATGCATCTGGGTTTTTTCTTTTCTTTTCAGGATCTTATTCTATGTATTGTACAGGTCATGAAAACTTCTGGTGACAAATTTTGGCTGCGAGGATATCTCGGTCATCAGTTATGAAATATGATCCGACTTGTAATAAAGATGTTTCGGAAAATATGTTTGTGTTGGTCATTTGAGAATGTCTGATCATGGAATAAAAATAAATTATGAGAAAAATTCTTTTCAGCAGTGCAAACATACACCCATGCATGCACACACACACACACATCAGTCATATCATTATGTTTATTTCCATGTTTTTAAAAAATCACACTGACATAAGAAGTTTCAAATTATCCACAAACGTGGATATTCGTAAGATTTGAGTCCAACTGCTCATCATTTACTTTCATTTCTCCAATACTATTCATAATGTATTTTAGAAGAAAGATAGGAATGCTACAATGAATGGTCAGAAATAGGATTAAAAGATTTTTTGAGGAATACTGAACCAAACACGCACACACACACACCTGCACATCCACAGTACACACACCCATGATCACACTTGCCCAATACACAGTGATGTTTGTTCATGTAACTTAATTCAGTTTTTGCCTTGCAACACTTTTCTTGTTTTTTTACTGATACACTGCACACATAAAAAACCCCACTTCTCTGTTGTTATCATCAATACAAAATCAACACATCATAAATATACCTCAAGCACCTTCTCCTCTCACAATCAATGATTTAAAGACATTAAATCGAATCAATCAGTCCTCCTCTGAAGTCGGTATATGGACACCAATGAGGTAAGGTACTTGAAATACATGCCAACTTGTCATTCAGCACGTACTTTCAATCTCACAGAGATTCCCAGGTGGGATGAAGGAGTTGGAGAGCATTGTCTGGGTGACCCCATGGTTCCAAGCTGGGGAACACGCCCCATCCATCATTCCACAGATATATCTATACATACATACATATATATCAGGACGGATATATGTACTGCTGCCTCCGACATGTAAAGATATCGTCATTCAACAGTCACATTTTCAGGTAGAGCACAGAAGTCCTCATTCATGTGACTGCACTGTATTTGGGGATTGTTTATCAGGTGCCTGTGGGGGTTCAAGCCTGGAACTTGAGCAGGCCAAGGGAAATGAGGCGATCCACTTTCTGTCTGAAGCTGCTGTCTCCCTCACGCAGTAACCTGCAGGACACACAGCACACACATCTTCACGCACACACTTTTTACACTTGGCTAGAGCTCTTGAGTTTCATTGATGATGAGATTTTGCATAATTATTATGCTGCAGTTTTCACCCACCATGAAGGTAGCCACATTCCGACTACAGGGCTATGTGCTAGGTATATTCTTGTTTTCGTAACCCACCGAATGCTGACACAAATTATAGGATCTTTAATGTGCATATTTGATTTTCTAAATGTGTATATACACAAAGGGAATTAAAGCAATGGCAGGTCTGCACTTGAAGTTGACCTGGGAGTTGTAAAAATCCCCACTCTTAATTCACCAGACACTGGCGAGATTCATGAACGCATGGGATTGAAGTTAAACAGTCTTAACCGCTCAGCTATAGCATCCGTCCTCACACACGTACAAGCCCTAAACTGTGCTTTCACAAAAAAAAGATGTTTTAGTTATAAAGTATTTTTTTATTTTCATCCCAAAAACGTTTAAAAAAAGTTATTCTTTAAATTTTTTTTTAATTTTTCCTTGGTATTAAAAAAAAAAAAAAAATTACTAAAAAGTTTTCAAGCTCCCAAAACATATTACTGCCCCCCCCTTCAGGGGCTTTTGTTTAGTTTCCCCCTTTAACATTCCCCCCAAATTTAAAAGGGAAATTTTTTTATTAAGGGGAAAAAGGGGTTTGTTAAAAAGGGGCCCCCCCCCGCCCCCCAAAACCGGATTGACCCTTTTTTTTTGCGGAAAACACTTTTTGAGAAAAACGGCCAAATAAAGTTTTTAATTTAAATTTTATCCCAAAAAAAAATTTTAAAAAATTTAAAAAATTTTTATCCCTGGAAAAATAAAAAATTTTCAACCTACGGGTGATTTGAGGGCCCGTTTTTGTTTTTAAAAAAAAAAATTTTTAGGGGGCTCCGGGGGGAAAAAACCCCCCCCCCCCGGCTTTTTTTGGCCCTTGGCTATTTTTTTTTTTTTTTTTTACTTTTTTTTTTTTCTTTTTTTTCCCCCTCTTTCTTTTGGCCCGGGCAAATGAATTTTTTTATGGCCCGTTTTTTATTTTTAAAAGTCTATTTCCCCTACAAAATTGCATTGTCCTGCCAAAAAAATCAAGCCCCCATGCACATGTTGAGGGAAAAGCACCCTGCCTTTTAAAGGGAGACGTTGCTGACCTTTCAATTTAGCTTTGGATGGAAAAACTTTGCAATTAAAATTTGTTAAAAAGTTGTTTAGAATCAAAAAAATAAATTTGTGGGGAGAAATTGGGAAAATTTAAAGAGAAAAGTGAGGTTAAAAAAAAAAAAAAAAAAAAAAAGGCCCAAAAAGAGAAAGAAAAATGGATTGGAAAGAGTTGGGGAACGGGGCTTAGCAGAGACCCAAAAAAAAGAATTCAGCCCTTGGGCCCCTTTTATCATCATCTTTTCAAAAAGACCCCGAACCCTTTGGGGGCGTGGGGGGGGACACCCAAAGACCCATTGGGCCGGGGGGTAAGGGCCCCCCCTCCAAGGGCCCCCTCCCCCCTCGCCCCGTATTTGTAGTGCCGAAAACATTCATTGGGCCTTTTTCTGAGGTTTGCCATTCCCTGCTTTTTTGTTTCCCCCCCCCCTTTGCCACCCTTTTGATGTTCCCTTTCATACTTTTTTTTTGGGGGAAAAAAGGTGGGTTTTTAAAATGTTGGGGGGTTTTGTCCAAATGTCAGCTTTTTTTTCTTTTTACGATGGGTGGAAAAAAGGGGGGCCTGTGGCCCCGCCAGCCCAAAAGTTATTTGCCCTTGACAAATTTTTTTGGGTTTTGTTCCCCTCCCGGGGTATCCCCGTATTTTTATGGGATTTTGGTTTGGAAGGATGGATTTGCTTTTGGGGTTTTTTCAGCAGTTTATGGGCCAGGTTTTACTTCCTTTAAACCCGGGGGGGTCTGAAAAAGGGCTTTTTTTAGAGCTTTTTTTTAATTGGGAAAAAAGGGTCTCTTTTACTTTTTCAAAAGGGTTTTGGGTTTTTTCATGGGGAAAAGTTTTGCCATGGCTATTTTGGCTTTTTTTTCTTGGGTTTCGATCCCCCCCCCGTCCCCTTTTTGGTTTTAGCGCCGAAGGTATTTTTTAAAACTTTTCCTCCTCCATTGTTTGGCCCTTCATGTAAAAAATTTTTTTGGGTGGCCCTTTTTCCCGGGGTGGGTTTACAAAAAAATTTACTTTTCCCGACCAACCCCCTTTCCCCTATGTCCAGCTCGTTTTTATGTCTGGGTTTTTTCTTTCCGCTCTGTGGGTTTCTTCTTTCCCTTGGTCAATTTATCGGGCAAAACCCTAAGGGTTTTGAGGGGGCTGGCCAATGGAGAATGGTTTAATTTGGGAAACTGGGGGGTCCCCTCCCCATAATTTTTTTCCCAAAACAATTTTTTCAGGACTGGGTTTTAAAGGATTCCCCTTTTGGGAACCCCCAAAAATTGGTTTTTTAAGGGAGGGGCTCCCCTGATTTTCAAAAACCCGCCCTCTTGCGGGGTTGGATAGGGCTTGAATGGTTTCCTAGTCCCCTTTTTCCCAAAGCCAAAAATTCTGAGGGCTGCCACAGGCCCCTTTGTGCCCCTTCCTGGGCAAAGGCCCTTCTTAAGCCCTTTAATATTGGAACAGGGCCTCTGGGTGGGAAGATGTTTTTTTCCCTAAAGGGGGTTAAAAAGGGGAAAAGGTAAAAGGGGTCCCATAAACCTATAAGGCGGGGTGGGAGCGGGGGGCGTCAAAGCCTCCTTTTTTTGGGGCCCGCATTAAATTGAGGGGCGGCCCCCCTCTTTCCCTCCCTCACTGCTTTACCTTCCCTGACCCCAAAGGGGCAAGGTTTCCCAAATTTTCCTGGGTGTTTTTAAAGGGGGGAAATGACCCGGCGCGCAAACGGTCACCCCTTTCCCAAAGGTTTAAACGCTGGACGCTGCTTTTTAATTGGCTGGGGGGGAAAACGGTACTTTCCGACAAAAGGGCTACCCTTCGTTTGATTTTTGGTCCCGCCTCCCTGACCCCTTGTTCCCCGGGAAGTGGGGTTTTTTTCTGCCTCCTTTTCTTTTTGGGCGATTTTTTAAAATAAAATTTTAGCCCCTGTTTTTTTGGGTGGCCGTGGTGGAAAGAGGGTGATTTTTTCTATGTTTTTTCTTGCGGGGGGAAAAACCCCCCTTTTTGGGAGGGGTAGGGGGAGTGTTGTGCCCCTGTTTGGGCCCCTGTTTTTGTCTCCCAAATCTTCTGAAGAGTGTAAATATGTGGTATTCGGTTTTGCCCCATGCTTTGGCCGCTCTGTGGTATTTTAATTTTCCCGCTCCCGGGGCTTTTCCCATGGGATCTCGGGTGGCTTTTCCCCTTCTTCCCCCAGTAAAAAGGTAAAGGGGAGGGGTGCTCTTGATGTTTCTGCTTTCCCCTTTTTGTTTTGCTTTTTCGGGCGGTTTTTTTTGGTAGTTTAAGGGTTTTTGTCAATATTCGGACCTGTTCAATGTTTGAGCTTTTTTGAGGGGGGGTTTCCCGGGGGCGGGCTTCAATATGATGATTTTGGGTTTTAATGTTTTTTTGAGTTTTTTTCCCGGGGTTTGGATGCCTTTATACTGTTACTTTTATGCTTTTTTTTTGATCTTTATCACATTTTCACTATCCAAATTTCCCCTTTGGGCCCTTTTTCCCTTGACTTCTTCAAAAGGGTTTTGGGGGCCCCTCCCTTTTTTCTTTAGGGTTTGGAAAAACCCGGTTGGTTTTTAGTTTCTCTTTTTGTATTCGAGGTTCCAAAATTTCCTTGGTAACCAAACTGGGGTTTTTTCCTTTTAGACCCAAAAACCCGGGGACCCTCCCCCTGCTGGTTTTTTGGACGCCTCATTGAAGTTGTTGGGGAGGTCATTGTTTTCATTGGTCCCGGGGGGGGTTAATGCCGAAAAACCCCCCGCCAAAACTTTTTGCTTGGAAAACTCCTGGGCCCCTGGGTTTTTTCGTTTTCCAAGCAAATTTTATACGGGTTTTTTTGCCGGGGTTTTTTTTTCTTCAGTTTTTATTTTGAATACCCGCAGCACAAAAAAATTTGTGGGGCCCCTGCCTATGCAGCTCCAGGTTTGGGTTTTTTTCTGGTCTGTTGGAAAGCTGGAAATTTTTTAAACGCCCTGGGGGTTAAGTAAAATTCTTTTGGTTATGGGCCGTTTGGGGCCCAAAGCCAGGTTGTCCCCTTGTTTTCTTGGTTGGGGATAGAGGGGATTGGCCCAATTGGGAAGGGCTGGTTGTGGGGGAGGGAAAAAATCCAGCAAAGGGTCCCCTGTCGTTTGGGCTCCCCCGTTTTCCCCCAACTGAACCCAAATTTTTTCCCCCATTGGTTTTTAAAAGTAGGGGCCCCTTTTTTGGGGTTAAATTTTTCCCCGGATTAATGATGTTTTCCCTTTTTTTTTTTTTTTTTTATTTTCTAATGGGGTTTTCAAATCTTAAAAAAATTCTTTTTTCTTCTTTTATCGGGAGGTCAATGTTGGTTTCCAAAAAGATTTTTTTTAGATGGGATTTTCTTGGGCTTGGCCCACACCCCCGGGTGCGGGTAAACCGCCCGGAAAACCAGGTTGGGAAGTGATTAAAGCACCCAAATTTCTTTTTCCTTTCAACCAAAAAAATGCCCCTTTCCCTGTTGGTGAGTTTTCTCTTTGGGCCCCTGTACCGATCTTGGTTGGCCTTTTTTCAGTCAATGTCTCCCAAAACCGTCCTTTTCCCCTTCTCCTAGTCCAAAATGTCCCAAATTTTTTTTGGCTAAAACTCCCATACTTAGGTTTTTTTTTTTTCCGCCTTTGGGAGAGTGTACGGGCTTTTCCAATTTTCCCCCTTGGGGTTTTTTTCTTAGGGAGCTTAAGTAATGGGTTTTTAACTCCAGTAGTGTTTGGGCCTTCCCCCCTGGTTGGATCAAAAGGAAAACGGGGGGGGTTGGTTAAAACCCCGGCCTGGTTTTGGCCCAATTAAAAGAATCTTGCAAAAAGGGGTTTTTGAAAACTCAGAAATGTGATTTTTTTAAATTTTTTTAATTTTTTTGTATTTTTTAGGGGGACGGGGCTTTTTAAACTGCTTCGGGTTTTTTTTTGTTTTTTACAAATACTTACTATTTTTAAACAAGAAAGAAAAAAATTTTTTATATATAGGAAAAAGAAATTTTAAGCCAAAAATTTAAAAAATTATGCACACAACAGTGACACCAGACTACACCCTTTCTATTGCCCAAAGACAACTTTAAAAAAAAACTTTGTGACAAAGGTTGTTTTTTTTAACAGAAAGCCTGTGGGGTTTTGGTTAGTTAAAAAAATTTACTTAAATTATCATTAAGGTTTTTAAAAATTTTCCTCTGGAAAAAAAGGGCAACAAAAATTTTTTTAAAAAAAAAACAAAAAATATAAAGGGGGGGGGGGGGGGGGGTAATAGGGGTTTGGTGGGCTGGGGGGGAGGGGGGGGGAAAGGCAAAAAAAACCTTAAAAAGGGGAAAATGCTCCAAACGAAAAATTTTCCCCCTTTTCCCAAAAAATGACTTGATAGAAAAAAATTTTGTCCCGCTACGTTCCCCCAAAAATAATGGGAAATTGATGGAAAAAAAAGCTATTCGTTTGGGTTTTTCCATTTAACCTGGGAATTTCCCCTTTTTTTTTTTTCCCCTTTCCCTTTAGGGTTTGCAGTTAAAATTGTGTGGGTGGTTCTTCCTTTTTGGGGGGAAAACTTTTAGTTGGTCTTGAGGGTTTTGGGAACACAAGATGAAAGGGGCTTATGCAACTTCCGCCCGCGCTTTTTAAACCCACTTTATCGGGGCCCCCTTTTCACTTTCGGCCCCCTTTGGGATTTTGGGGCCCAAATTGGGGTTTTTTTTTGCCTAGGGGGGAATTTCCTGTGAATTTTTGGGGGAATTTCTTTTGGGGGGAAAAATGTTTTCCTCCCCAAGGGCCAAAGGCGTTTTTAAAAAAGCAAAAATTTGTTTTTAAAAATTTTTCCCTTTTCATTTTGGGGGCCGTTTGCCATTTTTTTGCCCTGATATTTCTGTTGGGGTTTTCTGTCCCCCCTTTGGCATTCATGTCTCCCATTAGTATTTTTAGGTTCCTCTTTGGTGCTTTGTCCATGATGGTCTGGACTTGTTGGAAGAAGTTTTCTTTATCTTCTAACTCTGCTGTATTTGTTGGAGCATAGCACTGAAGGATGGTAACCTTTCTGCCTTTTGAGTTGAAACGTGCTGTGAGGATCCCTGGTGACACTGGTTCCCAGGACAGCAGTACTTGCGTTGCTTCGGGTCTCATCAGCAGCGCTACTCCATGTGTGTGGGGCTGGCCTTCTTCCTGTCTAGAGTAGAGATAGTGTCTCCACTCGTAAGTTTTGTCTGCCTGGTTCCATTCCATCTGGTCTCGCACAGGCCAAGGATCTTTAGGTTGTACCTGTGCATTTCTCTACTCACCTTTGCTGTTTACCAGTATCATACAGGGTTCTGATGTTCCAGGTCCCTATCCTGGTTGTTGACTTGGTTGTTAGAAGAGTTGTCGGCACACTGGCTTCCCCAAGGCTTTCACCAGCACGCGTCATAGGCTCTACCAGAGAGGACTCTTCCCCACCCATGTCGCTTGTAAGAAGTAATGTTGCAGTTTCGGTAACAGACTGGTTTTTAAGTGAATGGGTCGTTAGCCCAATGCACAACCCCCAACCTGGAGGACCAGTCTGGCTCCTCCCCCACAGACCTGTTGAGCATGGTTGAACCTGCGGGAGGCCCACATAGCTCTGGGGGTCATTGAAGCACGCAAGCCATCCCACCACGACAAGGTGACACACCATCGGGACAGTTACAAGATATAGCGCTATATGAATTCCAATCTTCATCATGATCATGATCATCATCATGATCATCATCATCATCATCATCATCATCATCATCATCATCAAAGACCCTTCGTTATATTATGTCGGGGTGTGTGTCTGTACAATGGTAATGCTGAATGGGGTTGTCTTCAGTCAGATGAAGATAAGCTGGCTGGAAATTGCCTGGAAACCTATGGTAGTGTGCATCTCTGGAAAGTGCGAAACTATTGATGGATGCTGTGGGCTGAATGGGTTATAGTGTTTGACTTCTATCCTATGGGCCCATGAGGTCGAGGGCTCAGACCTTGGAAGCAGCGTCTGGTGATGAGCATTTTCACCATCTCCCGGATCAACTTATAGTGCAGAACTGCCAATGCATTAATTCACAAAGACTATATATGCATATGCAGAAGATGAAATATTATGCATTTTAAAGATCCCATAATTCATGTCTCTCATGACTTGCCACAGAGCTTCTTGCCACACTCGGTCGAAGGCCTTCTTGAAGTCAATGAAGTTGTTGTAGAGCTGTAGCTGATGTTGGAGATGCTTCTCTATGAGCATTCTGATGTTGAAGATCTGCTCGACAGTGCTTCGACCTGGTCTGAATCCTGCCTGTTCTTCTGATAGGATTTCTTCTGCTTGTGGTTTCAGTCTGTTCAAGGCAATGCGTAGCATAACTTTGCTTGGATGGCTTATCAGACTGATTGTTCTGTAATTTTGGCACTTCTTCAGGTCTCCCTTCTTGGAAGTGGAACTATGATGGATTGGGTCCACTGTTCAGGCCACTCTTTGCTGGTCCAGATGCGTTGGCAGATGATTGTTAATGCCTTGATCATCTCTGGGCCTCCGTTCTTGATGAGCTCAGCGGGATGTTTGTCAATCCCTGGTGACTTGCCTCCTTTCAGGGAACTTACTGCTTCTTCTACCTCTTCTTCCAGCACCTG
This sequence comes from Rapana venosa, assembly GCA_028751875.1. Taxonomy (NCBI): domain Eukaryota; kingdom Metazoa; phylum Mollusca; class Gastropoda; order Neogastropoda; family Muricidae; genus Rapana; species Rapana venosa. The sequence continues at coordinate 8,964 of JAQIHA010000723.1, forward strand.
TGTGCTTTCAGGATCTGATGGTCTGGGATCTTGCTCGTGAAGTTTGTTCGGATCAGCCTTCAGCTTGTAGTTGTACAGGTCTCTGCAATATTCTGTCCATCTCTTCATGATAGTGGCGCTCTCTGTAAGGACTGACCCCTCTTTGTCTTCAATAACGGAGGTCTTTGGCTGCTGGGGCTTGGTTAGTACCTTGATGGTCTGGTACGCCTCTTTGCTGTCTCCTTTCGCCATTGCTTTCTCAAGCTTCGACGAGGACCTGATTCAAGTCATCCAGGCGCTGTATGACAGCTCCCACAGTGCAGTCCTCATGGGTGGAGAAATCGGGGAGTTCTTCCGGACTTCAGTTGGAGTTCGACAAGGCTGCCCGCTATCCCCCGTTCTTTTCAACGTGTTCCTGGAGAACATCATGCAGGAGGCCCTCCTTGACTTCAAGACCACAATCACAATAGGAGGAAGGCCAGTCTGCAATCTTCGATTCGCAGATGATATTGATCTCATGGGCCGCAGTGAAGAAGAACTCCAGGATCTCACCACCAGACTGGAAACATCAGCCAATGCCCACGGTATGGAGATCAGCACGGAAAAGAGCAAGATCCTAGTGAACAGTACCACACCGACCACTCCCACCAGCATCAAGATGAGTGGCGAGACACTAGAGGAGGTGGAAACTTTCAAGTACCTTGGAGCAGTCATCACCAAAGAAGGCACGAGACACAAGAGGTGAAGATCAGACTTGCTGTGGCACTCTCCTCCATGACTAAGCTGGCGAAAGTGTGGAGAAACCACAACATCAGAACCCACACTAAGGTCAGACTCTACAAGGCACTCGTCACATCCATTGCCTTGTACAGCTGTGAAGCATGGACACTTACTGCCGATTTAGAACGTCGCATTCAAGCCTTTGAGATGAAGTGCCTCAGGCGGATCCTGAACATCACCTACAGAGACCGCAAAAACCAAATGAAACTACTCTGGCAGCAGATCGAGGCACTTGCTTGGCAACAAGAACCATTGCTACATACAGTCCCAAACGGAGGAAATTGAAAGTGGATTGGCCACCCCCAAAAAAAACAACAAGGCATAACAGCCTGTCAAAGACAGTCGCTGAGGGGAATGGTGGAAGGAGCAAGGAGGCAGGGACCACCACGCAAAAGCTGGATATCCAACATCAAGGAGTGGACCGGCCTCACTGTACCAAACCTCCTGAAAACAGCCCAAGACAGAACCATTTGGCGGTCCACTTGCAGCCTCCGTGCGGGTACCCCAACGGTCGTCCCGACCAAGGGATGAGTGAGAGAGAGTGATAATTCATGTCACATTTGATGGATTAACGAAAATGAGCATACACAGCATTGGCCATGTAGGTGGAGAGGGATGGGCTTGGACAGCTTCAATTTGCCTGAGAGACAAGTCCTGAAAAATCCAGTGTAGTGAGTGCTATAATGAATCATCAGGTGGGTGTCTTAGAGGGGCATGAGAAGGGAAGAAAAGTGGTGAAGCAGAAAAAGCTCTTCTTATACATTTTTTATTACGAATTAAAAAAAAACAACCCAACCACCGCACATTGTGAATGCTTTGGGGGATTGAGGAAATAGACTGATGCCATGGTAGGATACATCATCTGACAAGTGGGGTTTATTGCACTCTGCCCCCCCCCCCCCCCCCCCCCCCCCCCCCATAACAATAGTTGGAGAGGCTAAACAGAAATGATGTGGCTATTTTGCTGAAAAATAAAAGAAATACAACCTACAAATTTGCACTAAAACTCGTGCGAGTCGTGAATCGGAACGTGGTTTATCATAAAAAGTTAAACATGCTGTATGAGTGTTTGAGTTTACAACCCCAGTATAAAAAAAAAAGACAAAAACAAATGGGGGAGGGCGGGGGGGGTGTTAAGTATGAGAGCGGCCATGAAGGAGCACCCGGAAGTATGGTGGCCTTTCAATACTTCCGGTACAGATTGGTTTGGGCCTCGTGCTTACCGCAACCTACTGAGGGACGACTCATGGATTCGCTCGCAGCTGATCGGGGAGGAAAGTGAAAGAAATAAAATCTGTGTTGAAAACAATATTCCAAGGAAGTAACGGAAGCATTTTGTACCTTTCATAGTAGTTTTCATGGAGGTTATTTATGATAGAAACCAGATTTACATTTGTTTGTGTTTTGTTATATTTTTTTGTGCCACTTGTGTGTGGGTGTGTGTCCTGAGAATTTTCAGAACCTTTGATTCAAGTCATTCATTGGATTAGTTCGTCTTAATACTTCATTTTTTATTTTTACGTTAAAAAGAATCATAATGGAAGTAAAAATCATGGGTGTGGGGAGATCAAGGATAAAAAAATTCAGCTAAGAAGTTGACTGATTGACAGGAAATACTCAAATACCAAATAGCCTTGTGACGTTGTGTAGATTTGTAAGACTTTAAGAAGTCAACACGTGCTATTTTTTTTCACAGTGTCATGCCCAGGATGAAGCTTGCAGAAGCGCGTGCCTGTACAGTGGTTAAAGTGTGTGTTTAAGCTTGAGACACAGAGTAATAGTCTAATACTGGCATTGGATTTGGAGTGGGTCAGCAGCTGATTTGCATTAATTACTTAGCAATCTGAATCACTCCTTGAATCAGGGTTTTGACTTTTTCAGTTTTTGTTCCTCTAGCTGGTTTTGCCAGTCAGAGATCACACCAAGGCAAAAACCTGTTTCATCATCATCATCAGACCCGTGACCTTGGCGGTCATGGGGGAGACACGAAAGACGATGCCGTGGTAAGCCTCCTCCATCCATCTGGTCCTCGGCTCTGCGCAGTACTACTGCCGAGTCATTCATCCTGGTCCATTCTCTGATGTTGTCCATCCATGGCTTGTTCTGTCTTCCCCTCCTTCTGCCACCTTCGAGTGTTCCCTGCAGTACTGTTTTTGGCAGAGTGTTGTGGCGGTGACGGGCCGAACCATGTCACTTTTTCTTCTTGATGATGGTGAGGAAGGGGTTCCTGTGACCTGCCAGCCCGTGTTATTTGACTCTTGACAAATTCATTGGTCTTTCGTCTCTCCAGGATATGCCCATTAGATCTCTTGGCATTTTCTTTCGAATGACTGGATTTCGCTTTGCTGCTGTTTCAGCAGTCCCAGTTCCAGGTTTCACTTTCCAGTACAGCAGGATCGCTGAATTAGGGCTTGGTAGAGCTTTAGTTTGATTGGGAAAACTGACTCTTTACTTTTCAGATGGTGGTGAGTTTTGTCAAGAGAAGAATGTGCCATGGCCTATTCTGACTTTGGATTTCTGTCGTCGATCGCCCGTCCTTTGTGAGTGTAGCCCAAGGACTTTAAAAGCGTCTCTCCGCTCCTCCAGTTTGTTTGGCCGTTCATAAAAATTTAGCAGGGGGTTTGCTTGTGTGTTCACAATACTTTCTTTTCCTCCGAGCTCCCCTCATCCCAATGCCCAGTCTTTTCCCAAAGTCGGGTTGTAAATTTCTTCCTCTGTGTTATTCCCGCCCAGAGGTCAATGCATCGGCAACCGAATTGTTGAGGGGTCTCCGCCAATGAGATGGTAGATGGAAGTCATGGAGGTCTCTCTCATAAGTTTTCCAAGAACAGATTAAAGGGAAACTGGAGATAAAAGGGATCCTGTCGGACCCAACTGAGTTTTGAAGTATCTCCGACCATTTTTCAAAAGGGGCACTGCTTGCGGTGTGTATAGTGCTGAAAGGTTTGCACTACCTTTCTCAATGCCAAACATTCGGGACCTGCCACAGGCCTTTTGGCCATACCTGTCGAAAGCCTTCTTTAAGCATGAATTGTGGAACAGGGCTCTCGATGTTGAAAATGTTTTTTTCCATCAGGATGGGCTGTTAAAAATCTGTTCGATTTTGCTCCGCCCCCTGAACCCCGCTTTTCCTCGCAAGGGGTTTTTTCCGCCTCCTTCTTGAGTCGATTCAAAATAATTTGAGCAAGTTTTTCGCGTGGCTGTGAGGCGATTGTTTCTAAGTTTTTGGCATTGGGGAAAAACCCCTTCTTTGGGCAGGGGTAGATGAGTGATTGTGTCCATTTTGTTGGCCACCTTTTTCTCCCCCAAAAATTTTTGACAGATAGCTGTAACATATTGATCGCTTTTCGCCACCATGTTTGAGCAGCTCGCTGGATATTGTCTGCTCCTGGGGACTTTCCTACTGGTAAACTGGGGATGGCTTCTTCCACTTCTTCCCCAGTATAGGAATGGCGGGGGGCTCTTGAGTTGTGCTTTTCTCTTCTTTTGCCCTTGGGCAGGTTGTTGGGTAGTTGTACAGTTTTCTTTTACAAATTCGCCACCTGTTCAGTGCACTGAGCTTTCTGTGAGGAGGTTTCCGGAGCTTCTTCAATGACTGTGTTTTTGGGGGTTTTTTTTTTT